>SEYY01001401.1:0-7500 GCA_009176605.1 Armadillidium nasatum | reverse complement strand
CATCTAAATTTGTGTTAAAATTCCCCATTAAAATTCTTGAATTATGTTTAGTATCTTTTATAATTGCTCAATTTCCGCTAAGGTACATATAAACTCAACAGTTGACACATTATCATTTTTGTAACAAGGTAATTTTAAACTTGAATTTTTCTTAGTAAAAGAATTGTTCTTTCAAAGTTTAACGTAATACCGATAATGGAATCATTATGGCAAATTGGCTTGATATACTCTGAAATTCTCCTTCCGCCATAGTATATCTACCTTAGGTCCCTCCATTATTCCATTCATAATTGCGTCTTCTACATGTAAAACACAATCCCTTTTATCAAATACATAACATACCAAATGAGAATCTTCTTTTAATAACATAAGCTCTTCCAATAATAGAACATCGTGTGATTCCAACAAACTTCTAATGGTTTCTATATTATTTCTAAATGAGTTACAGTTACAAGAACATAATCTCAGCGATTTAATCTTTTCAGTTATTTGATCCATAGTTTATATTAGACTAAAATTTTCTACATATTATATTTTTTGGACAGAAATTTTCCGTTAAAAGTTTTCCCCTTACTGTAACCTCTACATTAAGTTTAAATGACTTAGAAGTAGGATTCCAACACTTTAATTCTTCAATTTTATTAATATCAACATTTAAGTTTTTCTTAATGAAATCTACTGTATCATCCCCAACAACATTAGAATCACATTTTCCAATATATAAATCAACGAAAGATTTTGCACATTTAAATTTATCTGTTAGATCTGACACCTTATTTCCAAATATTACTGTTTTATTTTAAAGATTTTTAACTTTAATGAAACCATCATTGTTATTTTTATTATTTACTTTTAACTTGAAATTTTCTTATTCACCTCACTTTTAACTAATCTATTGTTGCTAGCTTTTTCAAGCTGTGTATCCATTCCTGAATTTGAATAAAATTTCTTATTTCTATTTACCTTATTTGACGAAGTGTCCGAAACAATTTCCACCCAGTTCTTTAAATCAGAATCACTGTTCAAATGTAAGTCGTGAGTTTTAAACTACGATTTAAACGAATCAAAACTTAACCCGATATAATTATCTTAAGACAAACCTGATGTATCCAAACTTATCCTACCCTCTAAATTGATGATAATTTGAATTTATGGAAAATAAAAACATTGAGATTCTAAATTGTGAAAACATAAAAAAGAAAATTGAAAAATGTTTATTATATTTGGGTGAACCTTAATTATTGACTGATGATTGTTTTAAAAATTTCTCATTTTATAGATATAATTTTTATAAATATATTTCCAGTTTAATAAGAACGAACCTCTTTTGTTGATTAAACATCTGAAAAAATTATATTTCTTTCAAATATGAAAATTAATATTTTTTTTTGTAATTAGAAATTTTCCTCTTTCAATAAATGAATTTCAAGATAAAGAACAAAATATGGCAACATTTTAGACAACAATTTAAACTAATGAAAACTTAACCCGATATAATTATCTTAAGACAAACCTGATGTATCCAAACCTATCCTACCACATAAATTGATGATAATTTGATATAGTTTCGCGTTATGTCTTATTCCTTTACACCAATACATGTAAAATAGAAGTGCAAACTCTGACAGTTTTCTTGTCAGAATAAAAAATCTATATACACATTATGTATATAGATTTTTATTACACAAGTCCTTATTCGCATGCTCATACACATCCGCTCCCGATATAATTTTTAAGCAAAGATGAAGAGAAAGAAAATAAGATATGTAGTATAACACACTGTGGGACTCCAAGTTGATTGTTATGACAATGGGTTTTACTTGTCGACTAGGTAAAAGCTTTGAAAATATAAAACATTAAAACTTCCTGAGTTTTAAGCATAATGAGACAGATTTTAGAAAATTCAGCACCACGTGTATTGTAGCTGAATCGACAAAGCCTATCACAGGGTAATTAAGGTCAGTGAATATTTTAATAAATTAAAAATTGCGATTATTTTCCACGAGGAAATTCCCAGAATCCCTTCGAATTTCCATTCTGAAATGTGAAATGCGAAGGAGATTGGTATTTCCCATGTAAGGATGCATTTTAGAGGATTCCTTATCCCTTAGTAATAATAGTCAATTAAGCGCAAGAAAAATTTCGCCATGCATTGATGTAAAAATAAAAAAGGCATACTGTAAAAAAATATTAAACATTTGACATAGATTTTAAGTTTTAGTTCGTTAGGTTTGACAAAGTTGCGAGCGAAATTAGGATAGATTACTCAGCTACTCTATAAAGTGATTTAGATTACACTAGAATAATCCTTAATTTGGATTTGGTTAAGGTTTGTTGGGTTCCTTCTTTCCAGACACCTCTGTTTTGTGGAATTCTCTTCCCTATTGTGTATTTCCTGCTGAATTTAATATCAGTTACTTTAAAGCTCACATCTGTGCTCACCTACGAAATTTGCGTTAGATGGAAATTGTAGTTTTATTTTTGTTTTCCTTTAATTTTTTTATTTTAACACCTCTTTGAGTAGAGCTATGCCTGTCAGCGGTGGTGATAACTATATATATATATATATATATATATATATATATATATATATATATATATATATATATATATATATATATATATATATATATATATATATATATATATATATATATTATATATATATATACAGTATGGGAATGGGTTCATCGTCTGGATTCGCTATGTGCCCTAGTTCCGGGATCTCTTCAGGAAATTCCCCTTCACATTCCTGCGTGGGTGACCCTCCATCTATTCACTCTTCAGTCACGAGTTCTGGACACATGGGAACAGGGATGGTTATTCACAGAGATTCCAATACGGCTATGCATAACCCTTATATGAGTCGTCATTATGAACCTTTATACGCACACTCAAGATCATCTTCACCAACAATGATTTATCCTTCACATTCACATCATCATCATCATCATGTACATTCTCTTCACCAATCAGAATACGCCACAGCAACGTCTCCGAATTCACCATCAGGTTTGTGAAATTAACTTAGCAATTTTTTTTTATTAATTAAAAAAGTAAGTCTTTTTTTTATTTAAAAATAATATATATATATATATATATATATATATATATATATATATATATATATATATATATATATATATATATATATATATATATATATATATATATATATATATATATATATATAGGTAAAGGTATAGAATGTTTCTGAGTTTCGATGTTTTGAAAATATCGATATTCGAAAATATCGATATATCGAAAAATATTATTCAAATTATTTAATTATTTTTATAATTATTATTATTTAGTTTTCTAGCGTACCTAGTTCGACTTATCATAACCTGAACTACCGAAGTTGCCGTAAAATACAGGCCTAACCTATACAAAAACGTTGCAATGAGATACCGATTAAAATCGAAATTTCAAAATATCGATATAAAAATAAAAAACATCAAACTAAACATTCTATACCTAACCATATATATATATATATATATATATATATATATATATATATATATATATATATATATATATATATATATATATATATATATATATATAATATATCTAAGATGGTAAGTTAACCATTACAAATATACAAAAAGGAATCATGGACTTTGCCAATACATACTCCTCCGACCACATTCGGGCTTAACAGGTATATCCTTAACCACAGGTCAAACTAAATATAATATACCTGGCTTATAAAATTATACAAATTATTTTTATTTAATATTTAGTATTACTTACATAGAATTAATAACAGTGTTAGTCCTTTATATAGTTTCTTTTTGTACCAATTTGGTGTATGGTTAAAAGTATATATAATTATATATATATATATATATATATATATATATATATATATATATAATATATATATATATATATATATATATTATATATATATATATATATACAGGGTGATTCAAAATTTTGGTAAAACTTTTTGGTAACTGATAAAGTCAAAGTTCCTATAAAGTATGACGTAATGTGCTTAGTTTTCCGTCTGGCTTTCTGTATGTGCTTGTTACTAAATATTTTGTATCTACGAAAGCAAGTAAGTTACAAACTCTAAATTTAAAATGGCGGACGTTAAAAGTATTTGAGGTACGAATAACTTATTAAACATATTATTATTGTGTGATAAGTTTAATTTTGTACAACATAAACATACTGTATCTAAAGCACCTACAAATGATATCAAAAGACTAAAGATGATGTTGAAAATGACCTCCGTTGTTCCCGATGCACGAGTCCAGGCGTCTTCTCATTGATTGTCTGACCCGTTCAAATATTACAGGAGTCTGTTTGATCATTTCAATTCCGTTCATTACCCTTAATCGTAGGTCTTCAACGGTGTCGATTGGAGAAGAGTATACTAAGGTCTTTAAATGTCCCCAAAGGTAATAATCCAAAGGATTTAGGTCTGGTGACCTTGCTGGCCACGGAACTGGGCCACCTCGACCTATCCATTAATTGGAAAGGTGTCATTCAGGTGTTCACGAACTGCAGCACTAAAGTGTGCAGGAGCCCCATCATACATAAACCAACATGTTGTGGCGCAACTGAAGAGGTACACCATCAAGCAAGGTACGGAGCTCATGTTTCAAAAAGTTTAAGTAGAATATGCCATTAAGCTTGAGAGGAAGCTCGAAAATAAGTAGATGATCATTTAACAATTCCTGCCCAAATGTTTACTGAAAACTGATGTTGTGAACGATTCTGTTTGATGGCATGAGGATTCTCGTCTGCCCAAATGTGTTCGTTATGAACGTTAACGATTGCTGTTCTTGTAAAGTGAGCCTCGTCAGTAAATAAAAAAATTTGGATAAAAAGTTTGGGTCAATACATTTGTCCAAAAACCGTTGACAAATAACAACCGAGGAGCATAGTCACGTGGCAATAGAGTATGCACCTGTTGGTCGTGGTACGGGTGTAACTGTTGCTCGTGCAGTAACCTCCAAATACTAGATTGGTTCGAATTAAACTGTAGTGACAATTCTCGCGTGCTCTTTTCAGGATGCTCAGATATTTCATTAAGAACTAATTCTTCTAAATCAACAGTCCTAGTAGATCGGGGTCTGCCTGCATTAGTGTGCTCTTTGGACTGCAAATAACCTGTTTCAGACAGGCGTTGATGAATAGTGGCAAAAAAAAACCTTGCGCTTGGACAAATTCGGTTGGGATATTTCTCTTGGTACAAACGTCTTGCTGCAGAACTATTGCAGCGTCCCATCCCATACATTAAATGCATGTCAGCTAGTTCAGAGTATGAATACACGTGGTAATTACGTTCCATATTCAATTAAACGAAATGAAACAGGTTATTTGCGTAAAGAGCACACACAGTCAATGAGTTACAAAGTGTTGCTTTACAAAAGACAGTGCAATTTATACGAGTAGTTGTTGTTTTAGTCAACAATCCCAAATTTAGAAGTTTGTAACTTACTTGGTTTCGTAGATACAAAATTTTTTGTAACAAACACTACAGACCCAGAGGAAAACTAAGCCATTACATGTATATCTTTACATGAACTTTTACCTTTATTTTGCATTTACAAAAAATCCTATTTATAATTTTAAACTTCCTGTATATAGCAAAACAAATTTCCCAAAAATCTGTTTTATCAACATGTAAAACTATAATTTACCTAAATTTAAATATATTAAAAAAACACTACACTATATATATATAATTATCAATATGATATACATATATATATATATATTATATATAATAATATATATATATAATAATATATATTATATATTATAATATATATAATAGCATATATATATATATATATATATATATATATATTAATATATATATATATATATATATATAATATATATATATATATATATATATATATATATATATATATATATATATATATATATATATATATATATATATTATATATATATATATATATATATATATATATATATATAATTTTTTTTTTTTTTTTTTTTTACAGAAACGCCACCACTCACGGGCAGAGCCCTTTTCAAGGAGGGGGCACACACAAAATGAAGAAAAATACACTCAAACACACACCTAGCGCACATCTCTCAGGTGGGCACAGACTGAAGCCTTGAAGAGTGGAAGGTTAAATACAGGAGGAAAAATAGATGAAGGTAGAGAGTTCCACAGAACAAGACAAGAGGCTAGGAAGGATCCAACACAAAATTCGTGCGAAAGCAGGGCACCCTTTGTGCAACGAGGGCGACGCAACGGTGGAGGAATGCGAGATGCCAATTCCCTCGAGCACCTGCCATTGTAGTACCTATAGAAAAGGGATAGTGCGCCAACGTCACGTCGCAGAGATAGGGGGTCAAGAGAGCTTGAAAGTAGGGGACAGTTAATTAATCTTTTAGCTTTAGACTCAACCCTATCCAGAAGAGAGGAGGTGCCGGAGCCCCCCCAATGTGAGAACAGTACTCCATACAAGGGCGAATAAGACCCTTATATATTTGGAGTAACTGCTCAGAAGAAAAAAATTCTCGCAACCTGAACAGGATTCCCAGCTTTTTAGAGGCCGCTTTAGCAACCATTGTGATATGTGGTTTCCAAGACAATTTATTGTTTATGTTAAGACCAAGAATGTTAATGTTATTTACAGGTGAGACGGGAGATCCTTCGAAGAAGATAGGAAAGTTAGGAGGTGTTTTTGAGAGAGGATGTAAAGAAGTTGAGTTTTTAAAGAGTTGAATTTCACAAGGTTGTATGACCCCAACGGGAAATCCCACCCAGATCGGCAAGAATAGAATTCTAAAGTTGAAGACGAGAAGCAACTCTAGAAGCAAAAGAGGGAGCAGATTTGAAATGAGTAGAAGAATGTAGAGTTGAGTCATCAGCATAAGAGTGAACAGAGTTACAGTGCAGTTAAGAAGATCGTTAATGAAAAGTAAGAATAAGGTTGGAGATAAAACAGAACCCTGAGGAACACCACAGTTAACAGAAAAGGAGGAAGAGGTCGCTCCATCTACAAATGCCGAAATGGAACAATCTGAGAGAAAACTTGATAAGAGTAAGCAAAGGGAAGGAGAAAACCCAAAGGAAGGGAGCTTGGAGAGCAGTGACGCATGCCATACCCGGTCAAAAGCCTTGGATATGTCAAGCGCCACCACACAAGACTCCCCGAAGTCCCTAAGGGCAGAAGACCATAGATCAGGAAGATAGGAAAGTATGTCACCAGTTGACCTCGAGTGTCGAAAGCCATACTGGTGATCTGAGAGAAGAGAATGAGACTCCAAATGATCCAGGAAATGAGAGTTGAGGAGAGTTTCAAAAATTTTAGATAGAACACAAGTGAGAGCTATAGGTCGATAGTTAGAAGGGTCAGAACGGCTACCTTTTTTCGGGATCGGCTGAACTAACGCACGCTTCCAGCATAGAGGAAAAGTATTAGTGTTAAGGCATAGAAAGTAGAGCTGAAACGAGGACAGGGGCCAATTCGGAAGCACACTCCCTCAGAACAC
>SEYY01001400.1:60000-72519 GCA_009176605.1 Armadillidium nasatum | reverse complement strand
AAAAATTTGATATCTAATAAAGGGACTTCACTTTCAAATAAAATCTGTCGATATGAATTTTGTTGTTTCTTTATTACAATTTTAAAGGTAACTGAAAATGAACAATTATTAGGTTTAGGAATTGAAATTTGACATATTAGAAAGAGCTAAGGCTTTCACCCATTTGTTGATTCACATGCACTAGTAGTTTCTTTGGCTTTTTATTTTAAGTTCACAATTTTATAAATTGAAAACTTTAATGATTTAAAATTTTATGAATTTATCTAAATGGTGTATTGACAAATTATTTCCAGAATTTTTATTAATAAACTAACTCTGTGGAAAATTTTGGACATTATACAATAAGGAGAAGTACAACTGAAATTCTCATTCTACAAATAAACTACCAGTAGTGAATGTGTATCAGCAATCAGCGAAAGTTTTTATAACCAATACATTAAAAAAAATTATTGTCAGCTTTGAGACCATAAAATTCCATCTTCCTTTATAATTAATTAAATCAAAGTAACAAAATCCTTCGAAGAACCTTTTCTGAACCTTAAATTACTTAAGTAGATTTTATATATGAAACATTTCACTTGAAATCAGTGAGGTCTTATGAAGAAGTTTGAAACGAAGATGAGCTTTTTCTTTATTTTATCATTTCTTTAAATTTTGAGGTTTGAATCATCAAAATCGGATAATTTTATAAAAATCAATTAATATATATCCATTGTTCCCAGCTGCAGACTCTGAAGATTCATTTTTGAAATAAAGTCAAATTTTTTCAAACTAGCCAACCTAATTTAATTTTTATTTCAGAATTTAAAACAATTTAGCAAAAACCACAATTTTCGCTTCGTTGGAAAAATGAAGAATTTGAAGTGGTCAATTGACAATGAAGATCAACACAATAATGAGTGCTTGACTGTTCTTCCAGTCTTCTGAGTAAAGTGATACAAGTTCTATCTGATGATACCTTTGACTCTACCATTATATATATATATTATATATATATATTATTATATATATATAAAAAAAAAAAAAAAAATATAATATATATATATATATATATATATATATAATATTTATATATTATATATATATATTATCTATAAAGTTTAGTTATTTAAGTTGGGATCTACTCAGATACTTTTTATCAAAAGTTTTTGTATTAGGAAAGTTTTATGAAAATAAGTTTAGTAAAAAAGGAGAACTGAGAGTCGGCAGGGGTGACGGGGAGAAACGGGGAATGAGCTTCTGAAAAAAGGAAGAAATAAAATATTTTTTCTGGATTTATGATACAAGTTTATTGTTGGCATACGAACTTCTTTCTCCTGATTTATACTTATAATATAAATAGTTCAGAACATTCAATATGTTTTAAGGCAGAACTTTTAAATTTTACAATACAAGATTCGAAGCTATAAATAATGCTGCGTTTCTCTAACTGATCAAGCGGAGATAACTACTTTCTACGATTTTTCTATCAGTTCATCCGTGAATAGATATATTTACATGCTTTGTTCATTACATATTATAAATTATAATATATATATATATATATTATATATATATTATTATATATATATATATTATAATATATATATATATATAATTTATTTTTTTAGGGGGAACTAGCGCCGTGAGAAGCGATGCAAGTACCTGGTATAACTTGCTGAGTGATTGGTGGGCTAGACCATTCCGCTTCTGTTCGTTGTCCTTTGGTTCGTTCATTTTTGCTCTTCACTCTCTCAGGTTTCTAGTGTACCCTCGACCCATATTGGGGTGCTTATGATTCCACTCACCTCCCCCATCTTCACAAGTACCCAGAAAATTTCCATAAACTTTTTAACGAAAAAATTCAATATAAGCGATGGAGAGCTTGAAGGGACGACCAAACAATGAACACTTACCTACCTCTCACCTCATCATCACTTGGATGTTGATGACTTTCGATGACAGAGATGGTGCTACCAAGTTTTCGCTGACGGCTTGTCCTGTTTCACGGTCTTTTGTTTCGTTAATTTCAGCAAATTTTCTATGTCTCTTTTCTAACTTCCACTTTGTCAAACACCATTCCTTCTTTTTCGTGATCTCCATCTCTTGTACTTACTGAAAATCAGGTGTTTAAGTGTTCTGACACCAAACCTCACTCTGTTAATCCTACTATCTCTATACTCAATTTTCAGCCAAAGGCAGATGTTGCGTATATGTGTGCAAAGATGCTGTCTATTCCCGATTATCTAATTTAAAGTCCAATGAATCCCCTATCTTATGGTTTAAATTCTTATGAAATTCTACAATTAAATTCATTTATTCTGCCTAATTATCACATAATTCTACTGACTATAAAATATTTCGAATTTCTAGACTCAAATATAGAGCACATTTTTTCCTCTTCTCTTTACTCTGAAGTCATTATTGTAGGTGACTTCAACTTTTGCCACAGTCAAATGGCTTTCATCTAGTAAGACCTAACCCCGCCTTCAGCTAAGCGAAGTTTCTGGTGCTTCAGTGCTGCTAACTGGTCTTACTTACGGCTGTACTACTCTGATTTCCATGGAGTGATTACTGTTTTCGGGAGGGAGGTGGGGGGGTGGGGTTTCCTCGAAATATGCAGAACTAATAACAGAGATGATTCTCTCTGACGTGGAGGCTTACGTCACGTAATATTTTCGTTCAGCTAAGCCGAATAAATCGAAAGAATGCTGCCTTCAGGGATTACTGTCTTCTTCAAGCTCCAGGAGTTCTTGCATCTTATATTTCATCTCGGAAACCGTAACACAAAAAAAAACTCGTTTCTTCATAGTACATGCAATAATCTTTATAGTTTTTCTTCCATACGATCTTTCTGGAATTTTGAAAAAAAATGTCAACTCTAAATTTGCGTTGCTCTTTCTATCTTCTAGTAATTTCTGATGGTCAATGCCGTTTTGTAATAATATTAAGCTGAATTCCTCGCTCAAACTTTTGCCGCAATTTCACCTTAGACGATTCTGGAACTATTCCTCCTGATTCAATCCTCTCCAACTCTTTTATGCTAAAAATTATAATTTCATCTAAAGGAGACATTTCTGCTCTCTCTGAGCTTAACATAAAGAAAACTTATTCGTATGTTCTCAAAACTTGTGCATCCGAACTTCCACCCTGTCTTGGTAAGCCATTTTATTTTTGTATTTCTATTTCAACTTTCTCTTTTGCTGGAAACGTTGCGCTCATTCAGCCTTTTCAAAGGAAGGATTACCATTCTCAACCCTCTAACTATTGCCCTATTTTATTATCCTCAGTTCTTTCTAAAGTTTTTGAATCTCTCTTTAGCAGAAACATCTGGAAATTTAATTCTATTAATCTTATTTCTGATCACCAGTATGACTTTCACAAAAAGTGCTCCACTAAAGATCTTCATTCTCTTTTCTATGACCCTTCTGTAAATCCTTGGCTACAGTGATAGACATTGACTTTACTGATAGAGTCTGCACAAAATTGATTTCAAACTTGTCTCTTTCCGAATATATCCATCTTTCTGTAACCTTCTCTTTGATTTTCTTTCCGATCTTTCTATAACGGCCTTTGTTGACAGACGTTTTTCATTTGAATTTATTAATAGCGGTGTCCGTTGGAGATCTGTCCTATCCCCAACTCTATTTATATTTTTAATTATTGACCTTTTTTCTATGCATTTATTACCTATCCATTCCTATGGCGACTTACTCCTTCAGTTTGAAAACCCACTTCCCAACAACGGTTAATAGACGTAAAATGGGTAGTATTGATGAAATTAACCTCTGATCTTTCTCGTGTAACAAATGGCGCAGAAAAAAACATGGTTGTTTTCAATGCCTCAAAAATACAATTTCACCGTCTCCCTACTCGACACAACCTTCCACACAACTATGACAACTTCGAAATCAGTTTGAACCATTGTCTGTTCTTAATATTCTTGGTTTTTCTTTTCTTTGGGATCTTTCTTGGCAGGACCACATTATTTCTTTTTTCTAAACAAGCTTTTAATTAAAGAAACTAGTTGTTCTGAGGCGCCTTAGTAATTTCTTCAAGCTACCTCACTTGCTTGCTCTTTATAAGGATATTTTTGGCAACTGTATGGGGTATGCCTCCTAAATCTGTAATGGTTCCATTCATACAGCTCTCCTGGAAAACGGTGGAGTCTAGTACTTTTCGCCTTATATACCCTTTTAGCGTTCATTAACTCTTTACAATCTCTTTCTGCAAGTCAAACTGTTGCGTTACTTTCTCTGCACTATCACTCTGGTTGCTCACCTCTTATATTGAGAAGGACTTGTGTGACACACCTTTCTATTCAGTCTCGTCCATTCTCTGTCTAACTATCTTACCCTAGTCTGGAATACTCTACCTTTATCTATTTTTCAAACTCCCTTAGACTTAGACTTTCACACCTTCAAAAGCCGTCTATTGGGATATACTGGCCTTAACGACCACTGTTCCGAAATTTCCCAAACTGCATTGGTATTGGTATTGGTAGGTCTCTGACTTGTGCTTCCAAAGGAGATATAAATATACATTCACACGCACACACGCACACGTACACACACACAATATATAATATATACAATATATATTTATATATATATTATATATATATATATATATAATATTATAAATATATTATTATATATTATTATATAAATCTAGATATATATTAATATTATATATTAATATATATATATATATATTCATATATATCATTATATATAATATTATATATATTATATAAAAAATAAAAAAAAAAAAAAAAAAAAAAAAAAAAAAAAAAAAAAAAAAAAAAAAAAAAAAAAAAAAATATATATATATATATATAATATATATATATGTATATATATATTATAATATATAATATATAATATAGCGCATAGAATTTTTGATGTACGATCCACAGTTCTTCTTTCCCAAAAATTACAAAAATACTTTCTCTAATTCATATTTAATATATTTCTCAAACATATTTCAAGTTAATTAATTAACTACTGTTCAAAATGTAATATGAAAATTATTTGTAAATTTGTTTATTTGAAATCCTTCTCATGTATGGTCACATGGTGTCTGGGGGGGGGAATCATTTAGAGGATATCTTAAAAAAAACTGACTTTTTTTCTTTTTTTTTTTTTTTTTAACATTAAAATTTAAATAAACCACAACAGGTCTCTGATCATTTTGCATTTTTACATAAAGTTTCCTGAATTCTTTTAACAGAAAAATGAAGATTTGGATAATGAAATCAAAATCCACATTTATTAACTGCATTGAGCCAAAAAATACTGCAGCAGTGACTGTCATTCTATAAAAGGACTCTGACTCAGGCTCGTATCCGAAGTAAGATACAGACTCGGAGCCAGACAACAATATAAATATTAATAGATATATAATATTATATATAATATATAAATATATATATATATAATATATATATATATATATAATATATATATAATATAATATAAACTCTATAAAGAAATACTCATTCAAAAGGCGTATTTCTTCCGTATTTATTTAGGGTCTGTTATCATTTAGTGTAGTCTATAAAACTTAATTTTTTCTTGAAGCGCTTCCTTGAGTTCATTCGCCAAAAAAAATTTATTACAAACATTCTTTGTCTAAAGAGGATTCCAAATGGAATTTGCCTTGCTAATTTCTTTTATCTTGCAATGACTCGCTAGAAAATTGTTGGGAGACTTTTTGAGCTTCTGGTTATTAACATATCTCTTCCCTTCTTGTCTTTGATAAAGTTCTTTCCTACGATTTTAATTACGTAACGCTAGTAATATATATAATATATATATATATATATATATATATATATATATAAATATACTATATACTATTATATAATATATATATATATATATTACTATATATATATATATATATAATATATATATTTATATAATTATATATTATATATATATATTATATATATATATATAATATATATATATACTTATTAAATGGTGTGTGTATGTGTGCATTCAATCATTAGAATATTGTCTTGGGAGGAAAAACGAGAGTGTATATGATGCTCTTTTCATGCTTCTTTTCACTTTTTTTTCCCCTCGGATCAAACTTCATTTTCTTCCCCTTTATTTCCTCTCCTTTTCGAGTTTCTTCCATATTTTTATGTGAAAAGAAGCTTACTACGAATAATATATACCATCTCATTACATTCCTATATCCGATGTGATACCCTTTCAGTAAATGGGTTACAATATGGTTTGCCTAAAATGCATGTATATGTTTATATATGTATGTGTGTGCGTTTGTACTCATACATCGGTATAATTAAGATTTATAAAAACAAGCGAAAAAATCATTTCCTAACAAAGAGCAGCAGCAACAAAAAAAAAAAAAAAAAAAAAAACAAGGTGGGAGGCGTTGGGGGAAATAGAAAGGAGGCAAGGGGGAATGCGACCATTTATCAGCGTCGTAACTGAAAACTTCTAGAGAAGATTCAATTAAATGACAAATAAAGAACCTTTTCTTCTCTCCAAATAATGAAAACCTTAAAAAAAGACCTTTGAAGAATGAGAAATTCGAAAAAAACTTTAAAGAACGGGAAAAAAAACTTAAAGAACAAGCAACGGTGAAAACAAGAGCGAGGTAAAACATGAAAAAGGGAGATGAGAAATTTGTTTCAATTTGACTTATGAATAGCGAATTGATATTGCACTGTTTTTTATGCTTAATTAAAAAGGTTATATATATTATTATATAATATATATATAATATATATATATATATATATATACTATATAATATATAATATATAAATTATAATATATATATATATATATATTATATTATATCATCTTCCAACCCGGTAGGCTGGCACCTGTCAGTGCTACTCCCCAGAACCTTCTTAGGTCATGTGTAATGAGCAGCCTTGGTAACTCGAACAGCTTCTTTTATACGTAACTGGCTTTCTGAGATTGTCACTACAACTTCTCATTGTTTCTTGTCAGCAATTCTGTGGAAAGAAATTGTAAGCAGCTGCTGAAAAGAAGCCCTCTCCTAGGGGGGAAGATCTGGATGCACTCAATTAAAATCTAACCTCTTCAGAGTAAATCTTAAGTCGCATGCCTAAATCTTGAGATATTGACGAATGATTTTATTTAAAAACTGTGACTTTTCTAAACTTCACACCAATTTACTTTTAAATTTAATAATATTTAATATTTTATCAACTTAAAATCTGAATTCTGTTTAGTTTATATATAATTATCATTCATTTCTAATTTTTTTATTGTCTAAAACTTACTTCTCTTCACAAACTCCTCTGAATCATGATAAAAGAACATTTTTCTGCAGGGAGTCCCGCAACAACTTTGTCCAGAAAACGGTATTTATATTTATTAAAAAGGAAAATGGAAGGGAGAACGAATAAAAAGAAATATATATACTATATATATATTAATATAATATATATATTATATATATTATATATTATATTATATATTATATATATATATATATTATATTTATATATATATATATATATATATATATAATATATATATTAAATATATTAAAGTAGATACCGCCGAAAGAGAGTTCGGGTCAAGTGCATACAAGAATTTTCTAGCAAAAGCAAGTTTAACTGAAATTACTTTTAGGTAACTAAAAATTTTCAAAACATTTTAATTAAGTGAAAGATTTAAAACTTTCTCAAAATTATATATATAATATATATATATAATATATATATATATATATATAATTATATATATATAATATTATATATAGAATATATATATATATATATATATATAATATTAATTTTTATACTGCTAATATGATGTTATAATTTCGAGGATCGAACCCGGGTCCAAAAGATGAAAGTCGTGTGTTGACCACTACTCACCGATAGTTCAAAATGAAATAATCCAGAACCTCTACTGACATATCGTCTAGTGAAAAGTCTCGAATGTTTCCCGACCACAACTTGGGAGTATCGTCAACATGGACCAGGTTCTACCCTGAATATAAACCGCAGTGCAAATTTATAATTTGGGATAACACTATGATAAACCGTGGAATCATGATTTATAATTTTATAACTGCTAATGAGGTTATAATTTCGAGGAATCGAACCGGGCCCAAAAGATTAATCCATTGTGTTGACCACTATCCACTGTTTTTCAAAAGGAAATAATCCAGAATTTAGGAAATAGGCATATGTAGTGAAGTCCCTTCAATATTTCACGACCAAATTGGCGTAGCGTCAACATGACCAGTTCTATCCTGATTATAAACGCAGTGCAAATTTATAATTTTAATAACCACTATAAACCGTGGATCATTATTAAAATCTTCATAACTGCTAATGATGTTAAATTTGAGGAATCGAACCCGGTCCAAAAGATGGAAGTGTGGTTGACCACTATCCACTGATGGTTAAAATGAATAATCCAGAATTCTACTGACTATCGCCTAGTGAAAAGACTTCATCTTTTATCGCGGCCCCAAACTTGGGGTAGCTCAAATGGACCAGGTTCTATTATACAACGAGTATAAAATTATAAATAAAGATCCATATAAACCGTGGAATCATTTTTATATATTCATAACTGCTGATCGAGGAATCGAACCCGGGTCAAAAGATGGAAGTCCGTTGTGTTGACCACTACTCCACGATGGTTCAAAAATGAAATAATCAGAACTCTACTGACATATCGCCTAGTGAAAGTCCCTCAATATTTCACGACCACAACTTGGGCGTAGCGTGTCAACATGGACCGGGTTCATCCTGATATAACCGCATGCAATTTTATATTTGGATCAACCCCCTATGATAACTGGGATTTATGCCTCGAAATTATAACATCATTTAGCAGTTATGAAAATTATAAATAATGATTCCACGGTTTATCATAGTGGTTATCCAAATTATAAAATTTGCACTGCGGTTTAATTCAGGATGAAACTGGCATGTGACGCTACGCCAAAGTTTGGTCGGTGAAATATTGAAGGACTTTTCACTAGCGATATGTCAGTAGAAGTTCTGGATTATTTCATTTTGACAATCGGTGGAGAGGGTCAACACAACGGACTTCCATCTTTTGGACCCGGGTTCGTTCCTCGAAATTATAACATCATTAGCAGTTATGAAAATTATAAATAATGATTCCACGGTTTATCATAGTGGTTATCCAAATTATAAAATTTGCACTGCGGTTTATATTCAGGATAGAACCTGGTCCATGTTGACGCTACGCCCAAGTTGTGGTCGGTGAAATATTGAAGGGACTTTTCACTAGGCGATATTCAGTAAAGTTCTGGATTATTTCATTTTGAACATCGGTGGGTAGTGGTCAACACAACGGACTTCCATCTTTTGGACCCGGGTTCGATTCCTCGAAATTATAACATCATTTAGCAGTTATGAAAATTATAAATAATGATTCCACGGTTTATCATAGTGGTTATCCAAATTATAAAATTTGCACTGCGGTTTATATTCAGGATAGAACCTGGTCCATGTTGACGCTACGCCCAAGTTGTGGTCGGTGAAATATTGAAGGGACTTTTCACTAGGCGATATGTCAGTAGAAGTTCTGATTATGTCATTTTGAACCATCGTGGAGAAGTGGTCAAACAACGGACTTCCATCTTTTGGACCGGGTTCGATTCCTGAATTAAACATCATTAGCAGTTATGAAAATTATAAATAATGCATTCCACTGTTTATCATAGTGGTTATCAAATTATATCAATATATATGGTAAAGGTTAGTTGTTTCTGACTTTCGATAATCGAAAATCGAAATATCGAAGAGGCTAACTAAAAAGAACTTGCTGAGAATTAGAGGGCTACGGCCCTATCACACCAGACATACACACAATAATTATTACTTATTTTTCGAGCGAACCTAATTGACTTATCATAACTGAACTACCGAATTGCCGTAAAAAAGCTAACCGACACAATTCTTTTAGGGATTAGTATCGATTAAAATAAAATATCGCATAAAATTCGATAATAAAATAAAAAATTACTTAAAATAAATATACTCGTAAATGTTGAAGCTCATAATAATATAAAGTTTACTTTCTGTTTATAATTTAATTCATGAATTTATTTTTGAACATTAAATAACTACAGTATGTATTTTTGCGGATAAAACGGAAAAAAATTTCTTTAAATTTCAAAGGAGATAAAACTTCCACACCATATACTTCATCAAAGTTCTTTTAAACTTTTTTTTTTAATTTTTTTTGTTTTTTTTTTTTTTACAAATTATTGAGTAATTCGAAAGTGATATTTAAAGTGAATATATCTTATAAGTTTCTGCATTATGTAAAGAGTCCCAGAAATTTTTCCGCCTTTTCTTGAAATACTACTAACTTTATTTTTATAGATTTCCTTCTGTTCATTTACAAACATTTTTTTCAGCAAGCATCATAACCATGATCATCTTTTTTTACATTTTCCCCAAATCCGTGAACTCTTTTAGTGATAGTAGAATCAATAGAGGAATCAGTAGTTGTAAGTGTTTTTAGGGTCGGTACACTAGAACTTGACTAGAGTGTTTTGTGACGTTAGACTTTCAAACAAATAATGAAAGTCTCTATAGAATTGAAGAGGTTTACTAGAATTCTCAATGCTCGAATTTACGACAAACTGCATAATGACCATTATTTTGAACAATCATATATAATAAACTGATAAACTGAAGTAATGAAAGAACTTAATTTAAACGTTAAAAAAAACTTCGTTGTTTCATAATAGAAAGAAAATATATTTTTAATTTGTATCTAAACTTTTTTTGTTTTTGTTTTTAGGAAGTAAAAGAGTTTGTAACAACAATGTTTATATATTTTTCATCCCTTAGTATAAAGCCTAAGTGTAAGTAAGACTTTCTACCGTGGTAAGAAGCTCTGACGAAAGTCTAGAACGTTTGTAACAGAAACTATACCCATGAGCATTGAAAACCACGCGAATCTAATGAGCTCTTTAAAGTATACAGGATGATAAAAGCTATAATGCAAATAAAAGCATTTACTGCTTTAAATAACAATTCATGATTTAAAATAGTATAGTAATAATTTTGAATTATTTTCTCTCATCTGACTTTTATATTTATTTTTTTATTAACGTATTATATTTATTAGTTTACTGTTCTTAAATAAAAGCAGTTATGATTTTTTTTGTCAGAGCATAAGGTTTATTAACTTGTTGACACTGTAATAATAATAATAATAATAATAATAATAATAATAATAATAATAATAATAATAATAATAATAATAATAATAATAATAATAATAATAATAATAATAATAATAATAATAATTGGCTGATAATAAATTTTCAGATATTTTAATTTTAGTAATAGAGGATTTTGGAAAGCAACAGGAAATATTCTAAACTTTTAAAGACGTGAATTTTAAAAAATAAATGCAACATATATATATATTATATATATATATATATATATATATATATAAATATATATATATATATATATATATAATATATAATATATATAATATATATATATATATATAATTTTTTTTTTTTTTTTTTTTTTTTTTAGGTAAAAATGTAAAAATTTATTTCAAAATGTTACAGGAAAACTATTATTTATATGTGTTAAAATCAAATTCTCAGATGTAGGAACATTAGTGATATTTAAGCTAATATTTATGCATGCAAAATTCTATGCATAAGTATCACAACAAACCAATAGCTGCGAAATCAAATTGGATTATAGAAACCAAAGCTACAACGCAGAAACAAAACAGAGGTAGACTATCAAGAATTGGAAAATCTGAGAAGTGACGAACAAGCGAGAAGAAGCAAACTTATTCTTCAAGAATTTTTGACGCGGCAACAACAACTCTCAGCTTTTAAGAAAAGCAGAGTAGTATGGAAGAGTCAAATTAAAGTTTCCCATCAGAAAAGAAAATTGTTTCTGTGAAGTCGAATCCAAGAAAATTAGCATTTTAGAGCAAGTCTTTGTATCTTAATAAATTAATATAAAAAGAATTTTCCTGTTTTTCATGAAAGATAATTATAAGAAACTTTTGATTTCTTTTAATAAAGAGATGTACAAAGAACTTTGTGTTCTTCATTTAAAAAGAGATAATAAAATCCAGTGGGAATACTGGTAGAGATAATTTAAAGACTGGAAGCGTCTCTTAAAGAGAAAATTAGCATTTAAAAACATCATTCAACTTAAAGGACCTTGACACTTTATATACCATTTATTATTATATATATATATATATATATATATATATATATTATATATCATATATAATAATATTAATATATAATAACAATAATACCAACGACAAATATTTTCTGTTTAGAGGGAATTTTCAAATCTTATAAACACTTAAAATATTCTCGAAAGACTTTTGAATTGCATTTCCTTATCCTACAATAGGTTTAAGTATGTATATATTGAAAAAATAAACCAGCAATTAAATGTTTTTAAAAAAATACTTCAAAAGATATTTTCAAAATTTATTCACTCAACTCAAAATAAAAATGCAACAAAAT
>SEYY01001400.1:50000-55000 GCA_009176605.1 Armadillidium nasatum | reverse complement strand
ACAATAATATTAATAATAATAATAATAATTATTATTATTATAATAATAATATAATAGAAGTAATAATAATAATAATAATAATAATAATAATAATAATAATAATAATAATATAATAATAATAATAATAATAATAATTCCAAATTCCAAAATTTTTATTCAGAGGTATAATTATAATTACAGGTTATACAGTGTTTCAGTAGGTCCTACTCTACTAGATACAATATTTATTAATTAGTTGTACATTACTCTGAAAAGGGGTTTCTAAGGGGAAGCACATTGGTTTCCTTTGAACCCCAAAGTTTAGTTGATAAATATTACATCAATATAATTAAATATCCATTTTTATACAAATATGATGCATAAAATAATAATAATAATAATAATAATAATAATAATAATAATAATAATAATAATAATAATAATAATAATAATAATAATAATAATAATAATAATAATAATAAAAATAATAACTATTACTAGTAGTAGCAGTTGTAGCAATAGTAGTAGTAGTAGCATTAGCAGTAATAACAACACCAGTAGTAATATAGATATTATTATCAGTTTTTCTTTATATATTTTAAAATAAATTTTCAATAATTAGTTAATATTTTGAGAGTGATATTGCTTTATATGCATTAATCATTTATTTTTTTTCTCTCTTTTTTTAAACTGTTCTCCACATTTTCTTTATTTTTCATGGTTTGTTTATTTTAATAAAAGTCTTTAATTATTTAACAAAAAAAAAAAAAAAAAAAAAAAAAAAAAAAAAAAAAGAAAAAGAAAAAGAAACTACACATTTACAAATATAAATTTAGAAATGTTCCTTTTAAACCTTCGACGTTGCTACGAATGATAAGGAGTTATTCTTATTTATATAAAAAAGTCTTTTTTTTTGTCATCATTGTCATTATTTACTATTCAAAAAAGCTCATTTTAAATGGAACAGAACCTATTGAGAAAGAAAAGAATTTTCTGTCAGCCAATTTGGAGCGATGCCTGAAAAACTTTCGTGAAGTCGCGATTTTATTTTTTATTGTTAAAAATTTTCAGAATTTAATTTTTTTTTTTTTTTTTTTTTTTTTTTTTTTTTTTTTTTTTTTTTTGAAAATTGCTTTAAGTTTTTGCATGTAATTTCATGGTTGATTGGCACTGGATTAAGAACTATCTTAAGTGAGTGAATCTTTAGAAATTTTTGCAAAACTAATACGGGTGTATGAAGAGGGAAATCCTATTTATGTTTATGAGACTTCAAGTCCATTAATACTATAAAACTTTATGACTAAACTTTGATGATTTTCATTACATTAAAAGCTATTATGTAAGTTATTTCATTTTTTAAAGGGAAATTTTATGAAGATATGCGTAAATAATGTTATTCATTATTTTTTTTATTAAGTCATATTATGAACTTTATACTACAAAGAGCTTTAATCTGAGAATCTCATTATAGTTGAAAATTCTGTTGATGCGTTTCACATTTGATATTATAATATAAAAGAAAATTATAAACGATTGTTTTAAATGATAGTCATATATATATATATATATATATATATATATATATATATATATATATATATATATATATATATATATATATATATATATATATATATATATATATATATATATATATATATATATATATATATATATATATATATATATATATATATATATATATATATATATATATATATATATATATATATATATAAATATATTTATTTTATATATATATATATATATATATATATATTATATAAATATTATATATATAATATATATATATTGTTATCTATATCTTATTATATTATTCCGTTCATTTTGGTTATGTGCATTTTGCGCGGTAACTATTAAGTTGCTCCACCAAATAGATATGTTGCTTAATTTATAAAATAAATATAATTAAAATAAATATGTGTTGCTTCACAAAATATTTTAATAACAATTGAAAAGAATTTTGTAGGCACGTCCGATTGAGGGAGAAGGATAGAATGAGGGATATAGAGAGAATATTTGAAACCCCCCTTTTTATCGCTCTAATTTCAAATATATTTAAAATTGAATAATGATATATATTATAAAGCACAAAAAAATTAATTAATTTTATATAAATTATATAAATAATAAACCATATATATTAAATATTTAAGAATATTGAATTTTGATATATATATATATATATATATATATATATATATATATATATATATATATATATATATATATATATATATATATATATATATATATATATATATATATATATATTATATATATTATTTTATTTTATCATTTATTTTAGAAATTAATGTTTTTTTCGTTTTTAACAATTAATACAAATAAAAAAATAATTTTATAAATTTCTTAAATAATAATAATTAATAAATAATAATAACAATAGTCAAAGATTTTAATTCTGTTATTTTAATAACAATTGAAAGAATTTTGTAGGCACGTCCGATTGAGGGAGAAGGATTGAATGAGGGATATAGAGAGAATATATGAAACCCCCCTTTTTATCGCTCTAATTTCTTAATTCCCCAATTTTATTTCGGAGTTATGAAAATTCTTTTCACTTCCGTCTTTATGCTCTTGTTCTTAGCAGCAAATGCGACTTTTTTGCAATGAATCAAGAGTTAAAGACGCCAAATAAATGTCGCTTTATCAAGAATAAAATAGGTATATTTACAGCATGATGGCTTATTTACAATATATTTGTTTTTATGTAATGTTAAACCCTCCACTGCCTCCCTTGTACTCGACAAAGGAACGATTACAAAGTCTATGTTAATGAATAGATCTTTTGTAAACACCTTTTAGAGAAGAAGGAAGTGAGAGTGATTTAGGAGGAAACAACGGAAAGACGTTTCTATGGTTCACAAGTGCCTAATAAACAGAGAAATATTTATTCGGCCTTTTTACTCGAATGTAGATAGATACAGACAATGCTTTTTAATTTCAAACTATATTAATTGTATGTATGATACAACGAAACAAAGTTATACTTACATAAAATGTCTGCTACTCCAATATAAACATATACTTACGATATACGAAGAAGCATGCACAATACACTTAAAAAGAAAAAATACACTTGCACAAAAAAAGTACACTTTATCAAAAAACTAGATCAAGAAGCTATGGCTTCTAAACCTTGCTATAAGAGCACAGATGTGTAACTCTGAGAGAGCCCAGATATGTGACTGTATTAAAAGAGCCCCGAATTGCCATTGATGGGCCCACCCAAGCCTTGGGTAGCCCCAAACTTTGGGTATAGCACGTAGTTACAAAAAGCAAAACAAAATTCCTTTGCAATAAAATCATCTAATTGTTGCGTAAGGAAAAGGTGAACTTTTCATAAACAATTTCAATTGCTGATCGAACGCTACCCTCCTCCCCCCCATGGAATAAAATGAAGGAGTTATGCGGGCTATAATAAATCTGCAATAATAATAATAATAATAATCATGTGGTCGAGATTGAAAAAATATCTGCGACAATAATTTTATTATTTTTATAATAAAATTTTATAATAAAATTTAACTATCAGCAAGAATATATGCGCATCCCTTTGGGATACGCACATGAGCTTGTTTTTATTATTAGTATTATTATTATTATATATTATTATTATTATTATTATTATTATTATTATTATTATTTATTATTATATAATATTATTATTATTATTATTATTATTATTATTATTATTATTATTATTATTATTATTATTATTATTATTATTATTATTATTATTATTTTAACATTGAAAAAATCGTAATAAATAAGTTGGAAGACAAAGAACACTTGTAAGGTTTTCCTACTCCGGGGTCGAACTATTGCATGTTACGACTGAAGAACAACAAAAACAAAACAATTTACCATTGAGCTATCCTCAAACCCAAAGTAACTTCATTCAAGAGCAACATTCAGGTAATGAGTTTCCATCGAAGCATTAACATCTAGTCTTTACCCTGTCCTTTCCATGTTCTCAAAAATTAAATCGTCGAGTTTTAGTTGTTCTCATTCGCAACATGTATTGGTTCAACCCTGGAGTAGGAAAGCCTTCTTTATCTTCCCTTAAGTGTTCATTGTTCTCCAATATATATATATATATATATATATATATATATATATATATATATATATATATATATATATATATATATATATATATATATATATATATATATATATATATATATATATATATATATATATATATATATATATATATATATATATAAAAAATAGACCAAATAATAGAAGTTTTTATGCCATATTTTACGACATTTTTAGAGAGGATTTTCTTATTAAGTTTTTAATACGAAGGAAAAAAAAGTAAGGCGTAATTAGAGACCAAAAATCTTTAATATAAAAGAAAAATTATTTAAACAAGGACGTCAAAATTTGGCCATAAAAGTATATAATTACGAAGCTCTCTTATGATATTTTCTCGTGCCTTTCACAGGAATATATAGTATACGTTATAGCAATTAAACTGCTTTTATTCAACACTATATCTATATATATATATATATATATATATACTATATATATATATATATATATATATATATGTATTATATATATATATATATATATATATATATATATATATATATATATATATATATATATATATATATATATATATATATATATATATATATATATATATATATATATATATATATATATATATATATATATATATATATATATATATATATATATATATATATATATATATATATATATATATATTATACTACTTCATCCTCTGCTTATCTATCTCCCTGTATAGCCTATCCCCCAATTCCCTACTTTTCCTGTTCCCACTGCTTTGCAACACTTTATCATTAACGAGGATTAATTTTTAGCTTTTCTTACAATTTTCATTAAAAATCGCTAACTATCTTCGAAAAGCTTTCCTCTGAATAAACTTTAGAATGAAATAGCAGTAAAATGTCTCTAGTAAATAGTTTTACCAT
>SEYY01001400.1:32500-45000 GCA_009176605.1 Armadillidium nasatum | reverse complement strand
ATATATATATATATATTATTATATAATTATATATATATATATATATAAATTATAAGTTATTAAGTTTTGAATGAAGAAAAGTTGTTTATGGCTGAACATTTCCTAGAAATGCACTCGCTTCCAGGATACTTTCACCATCATTTTTAAATCAATTTCTTTTCAAATATTTCACTCCAACCACTTATGAACTATATATATATATATATATATTATATTATATAATATATATATATAAATATATAATATATATATATATATAGTATATATATAATTTCTATAATAATACAATAAAAAAAAAAAAAAAAAAAAAAAAAAAAAAAAAAAAAAAAAAAAAAAAAAAAAAATATTTAAAGTATTAACTTGCGAAAATGTGAATATAGTTTTAATAAAGAAAAGACACGTAAAACCTTGTGATAATAAAATAAGTTCTTTTTGTAAAAATAATTATAATAATTTTTTTTTTTTTAAACTATTAATTATTTAAAAAATAAAACATTTAAATATAATGAAAATTTAAATTATTACCATAAAAACTCTTAATTCACTCTAGCATCTCATTTTCCGCTAAACTATTTTACCGCAAAATTTGAATTGAGGTAAAACCATTATGAGAAACTATTATAAAATGTAAAATGTGTTTATTTTATATTTATTGATTAATTTAAATATAAAAAAAAAAAAAAAAAAAAAAATTTCAATTTTAATATATTTAATATGTATATTTAAAATATTTAAAACATGTTTCTGTTTTAAATAATAAAATTTTATACGTTATTTCAATGATTTTATGAACTTTAATAATATAAGGTTGCAAACATTTTTGTAAAAAATAATAAATAAAGTGGAAAACCAACTACTTTTCCTTACACCTTTTCATTTTGAGATAATTTTCAGAAGTTAGAATAAGTGGTAACTTTAACTTTATCCAAGGAGCTAAGAAGAAACGCAACTACAGCCGACTGCCCCAAGAAAAGACTTCCAAAGAAGCAAAGAAGCAGAAGAAGCATTCCCACAGAAGCACTAAAAGAAGCAGTCTCAAGCAGAAGCCCTAAAAGAAGAAGTCCAAAAGAAGCGCCCATAGAAGAAGAAGTTCCAACGCCTATGCTACCAAAAGGAAACCAGTTTGGCAGCCATTTGCCCTCGTCTGTGGTTCCTCCTTTGAAGTAGCCTCCCATCTGAGGCTACAGACGTTCCACAGGCCTGAAGAAAGTGGTGGCTACCCACGACTACCAGTCGGCATTCCACAAGGGGACTTGAAAACACCCAGCCTCCTGATCTATCCCCTTTCGCTACAACAAAGTGTAGTGGCCTCCTGAACCATACATTGGTCACAAAAGAGATAATTAGTCACTATATATATATATATATATAATATATAATTATATATATTATATATATATATATATATATATATATATATATATATATATATATATATATATAATATTATATATATATATATATATATATATATATGTATATATATATTCCCCGGTGGGCAGAGGCAGGAGACCTACCAATTTCCTCCGGAACTGGAAAAGTCCTATTCTGGTCATTAGAGGCTGACGTTTCCAGACACACTTCGCTTGAAAGTGTGCATGTCAAAGGAAGTTGTGAAAATAGATAAAGGGAGTGAGTTCCAGACTTTACCAGTTGAGCATAGCTGCTAAGTCTGGGTCTGAGAGTTGGTCTGAGAAAGATGAAACTGTAGAAAAAACATGTCGCACAAACTCTTCTCAGTGGAGGAGGTATGCGACGAGAGAGTTCAGAAGAGCAATGTCCATTGTAATAGCTATAGTTTAGAGGGAGTGATGCAACAATTCGACGGGCAGAAAGAGATTGGAGAGAGTTAGTAAAAGCTATAGAGTTGATGAGACAAAAAGACCTTGACTTCACCTTTTCAAGGAGAGCTGTATGAGTGGAACCACCCCAGATGTGTGAAGCATTCTCCTATAAAAAGCAAGCAACTAGGGGGCTTGAAGAAATTACGAAGGCGCCACAGAACACCCAACCGTTTAGAAGCTTGTTTAGATAGAGAAGTAATGTGATCTTTGAAAGAAAGACCATGAGAAAAAGATACACCGAGAATATTAAGAACAGATGAAGGTTTGAGTTGTGTGATTTTGAGGAAGATGTTACAGTTGTATGGAAGATTGTTCGAATAGAGAGATGGAGGAACTGTGTTTTTTGAGGCATTGAAAACAACCATGTTTTCTCTGCCCCAATTTGAAATACGTGAAAGATCAGAGGTTAGTTGTTCCAAGGCTACCCTCCTCGAATCTATTAACTGCTGTTGGGAGAGACATCTTTCAAAATGAAAGTAGTAATGACGGGTGGAATCACCAGCATTGGAGTGGATAGGAAATGAAGCAATAGAGCTAATGTCATATAAAAAATATATAATATATATATATATATATATATATATATATATATATATATATATATATATATATATATATATATATATATATATATATATATATATATATATATATATATATATATATATATATATATATATATATATATATATATATATATATATATATATATATATATATATATATATATATATATATATATATATATATATATATATATATATATATATATATATATATATATATATATATATATATATATATATATATATATATATAAGAGAATGATTGTTTCACGGTACTTGTCTAATCATTCAAATTTACAGGATATATTCACACAATTCTGTATACAAATTTTTAATTTTACGTTGAATAAAACAAATTTGTTTGGTCTCAGTTTTGAAGACACGTCTGTGACGTCAAACATTTGACCCAGCTCTACCCTCTCTGCTGATCGTGAAAGATTTTACCCCTTTGAACGAAAATTGGTACCTTAAAATTAGGAAAGTGTTTGGTGATTGCAGCGCTCAGAACTCTTACGGTCACGATGGAACATATAATTGCTAAAATGAAGTATATATATATATATATATATATATATATATATATATATATATATATATATATATATATATATATATATATATATATATATATATATATATATATATATATATATATATATATATTATATATATATTATATTTCTTACCAAGTATCATTCAGTCACTTAGCTAATTTCGGTAATGTTTTTCAGGAGGATCTAAAGGTGTGTTCTACAGTCAAGATTCTTAAAAGATCTTGATGATTCTTCAAGCAAAGTGTTCCACGAATCGTGTCACATGATCACTGCTGTAGCAATTTTCTGCTCGCTGCAGCGAAAATTGAAGATAGAAATTTTTATCTTTAAGTTTTGCTTCCGCGATCTTGAATGGTCACATGATGTAAACAGTTATGGAGTAGTTAGACCAAAGCTTTCTTTTTCAGAATAAATACCATTTGTAAATATTCTTACTCAGAAAAGTTTGTGAACAAATTATTACGGATAATTTTTTTTATCAGTTTTCGGTCATTAATTTGTTTTAAATTTTGCAAATTAATTATTAGGAATTATTTTGGTTCCACTCGCTTTTATCATAGATGCTCTCAAAATCTTTTTAAAATCTTTGACTCAAGCTATCTTATTTTCCAATATATGGATTTTCTTATATCGATTAAATTAAGTGACTGCTTAAAATTAAATTAACTAAATGACTGATTATATTCAATTTAATATATATTTACGATTGATTATAGGTAAGTTGATTTTTGCTTATAGCGAAGTGTCCACGAAAATTGAGATTTAAGCTGCATTTTCGCTTAGGAGTAACATCACTCTACCTTTTTTTGGAGCACACACTAAATTCTGTTCACCAGTCATAATTTTATATAAAGTGTCTAAGATACTTTCTAAGATACTTGATATGTATTTCAGGAGATGTTACGAATTTCAAAGTAAATGGTTATTCGGACAAGTGTATATATATATATATATATATATATATATATATATATATATATATATATATATATATATATATATATATATATATATATATATATATATATATATATATATATATATATATATAATAAGTAGTTTCTACAGTGTCGCCTTAGCTCTAAAATGGGGCCATTTCTTGCAGGGCATGCCGAACCAGTGGCAAATCCTAGAAACCAAGTAAGTGAAGTCAAAATCAAAGGAACGAAAAAGAAAATCGAATCTGGCGATGTATCAATCTCGATCAATTGAGGAAAGAGAGCCATCTGTCCAAAAATAGAGAAATCTTCTAGAACATAGGCCAAAATTTTTAAAAAAATGGTCACGTTAGAAGAATGTAGTTCACTGATCACGGCTGAAAAAAAAGTGGACACAGGTGGAGGAGCATATGACATCAGATAACCATGAGTGAAGTTCTGTAAGTATGGCAATTCTCTGACGTTCATGAGCAAGGCGCTTTTACTTTACGATGATCTCCATTCACCAAAGTGTGGCTTGATAACATAAAGTTTATTGGAGCTAGAGGAAGGTGACCAAAATAATTGCCACGTCTCATCGAAACCTTGTCACAAAACTTGAAGATAGATTTCTTGAGGGAAGTATTCCAAGCGTATTGGGGTCTGGATGTATGCTGAGAAATAGCTGCAAACTGAAGAGGCAAGTTCGGCCCCTCGGTCAGCAACATTAATTCCCCGTACACCAGCATGCTATGGTATCCAACAAACTCCGACAATATTTCTTCTTGAGAGTAAAGTCAGCAGGAAACCCTGGACTAGGAGGACCAAGAAACTCTTAAGAAATAAGTCTCTAATTAAGAGCATCCTAGATGCTTCAGAGGCAACTGTAATCAGAATGAGTACTCGTGAGAAAGTCAACCCGAAAATCCATAATTTCACTTTAATAATTGAGGCAGAAACAGGTAGAGAGTGAGAAAAGACTGCAGATTCTCCCACACTTTGAAACGTCAGTAAAATAGGAGTATACCTCCTCGCTGATCACTCCATGTGAGTAGAAACTGAAATGTTTGCCCATAGACTGCATTGCTATAATCAATTTTTTGAAAGTAGCAAAGACGTGAGATCCGAAGTGTTTTCCGGTCAACATTCAACTATATATATATATATATATATATATATATATATATATATATATATATATATATATATATATATATATATATATATATATATATATATATATATATATATATATTTGATATAGCTTCGTTCCTTGTGAACTTCAATCTAAACAGAAAAGTTAAAGCCAACACCAAGGGTTTCCACATATCATTTATTATAGTGTGAACGTTTCAAACCTTAACGCGGTCCGTCTTCAGCACAATCTAAGCTCTATATATATATATATATATATATATATATATATATATATATATATATATATATATATATATATATATATATATATATATATATATATATATATATATATATATATATATATATATATATATATATATATATATATATATATATATCCCAGATTTTGACATATCAAATGACACTATTACTTGAGCATCATATCCCAAAAGTAAACTATTGATCCAATTTCGAGGTTGCAAAAGGAGAATAAAAGTAAATATATACTATAGAAAATTGACGATAAAAGGAAGAAAAACAATGCCAAAAAAAATACATTAATAAAATAAAGCAGCAATTTATCATTCCATTCTATCTCTAATGTAATTTTATCATCCTTATTTCTATGATAAAAACTGAGAATGTCTTCCCAAAAGCCTATCTCAATTCTCCGATAACTGATTTTTATGTCAATGTGAATAAGAAAAGATTTTTTTCCCTCCATTTTGATCGTAAAAAGAGATTTTGTAGAATATTGAAATATCAACGAGAAAATCGAGAAATTTTTTTTACGTGCATTAGATTTTTCTTCTGTGGCTCTTTTTCAAATGAAAATTTTCAAAGGAAATTATTTTATATAATAAAACAGAATTTTCAATTTAATAAGCTAATTCTATGATTCTAAAGACGAAATTGTAATATATATATATATATATATATATATATATATATATATATATATATATATATATATATATATATATATATATATATATATATATATATATATATATATATATATATATATATATATATATATATATATATATATATATAATATAATATAGGGGGAGGACATAGCGCCGTTCGAAGCGATACAAGGATCCCCCCATTGGGCACAATCAATGATAGGATGGGCTAGATCATTCCGTTTCACTCCATTGCCCTTTGGTTCGTTCCTTTTCTCGTTTCACCTTCTCAGACGGTTTCTAGTTTACCCTCGTCTCATATTGGAGTATCTATGCTCCTACTACTTCTCCGTTACATTTCTTCGAATGTTCCCACAAATTTACAAGCGCTTTCTTAAACTTTATCATTATAAACCTAAAACAAAAATGGAGAAATTCAAAGCAGCCTCGGAGATGCTTCGAGGTGCGGCATCCAAAGAATGCCCCTCATCTACCCCTCACCCTATCATCACTTGGGAGTTGGCGGTCTCCGATAATGGAGATGATGCCGCCAGGACCTCGAGTCTGGCCTTCCCCGGTGCACGGTCTTCTTTTTTCATTAATTTATGCAACATTCACCATCTTTTTTCTAATTTCCCTTTGTCGAACACCATCTCTCTTCTTCTAAACCTCATCTCTTATTCTTAACCGAAACTCAGGTGCTTGAGTATGCTGACAGCAAACCTTATTCTGTTACCTCCTACTGTTTTTATCCTCAATTTTCAGCCAAAGGCGTATGTTGCTTATATGTGCACAACGATATTATATGCTCTCTTGTCTCTAATTTGGAGTCTACTGAATCCTCTGCTTTATGGCTTTAGCTTTCTTGTAATTCGACTACTAAATTTATTTGTTGTCTATTTATCTACTAATTCTACTGACTCTAAAAAATTCTTCGATTATTTAAATTCTAAAATAGAGCACACTCTTTCTCCTTCTGCTTCACCGAAATCATCATTTTCAATGATTTTCATGTTCACCACTGCCAATTGCTTTCATTTATTTCTCATTATGCAACTGGTGAACTCGCCTACGACTTTTCTATCCAGAACATCCTTGAACAGTTGGTGCAACTCTTTAACCGTATCCCTGACCGTCTTGGTGATAAACCCAACATAACTGATCTTTCTTAACCTCTTATCCTTCTCCTTATACTGTTAAACTCTTTTCTCCTGTGGGTTCCCCAGATCCCCTTCTTATCTCTGTATCTTGTTCTGTCTCTTTAAGTCTTCCGCAAGAACGGCCTCCGCCATCGGCGAGGAGAAGTTTCTGGCACTTGGGTGTTGCTAATCTGGTTTTACTTGCGGTTCTACTTTACTGATTTCCCATGGAATGATTACTGCTTTCGTGGGAGGAGTTACTTGGAGTGTGCTGAGAACACAACCGTTGTTATTCTCTCTGCATGGAGGCGTACATTCCATATTCTTTCCCTTCTACTAAATCTAACTCTGCTTACTTTTCTCCCGCTGTCCGCCGCAGGGATGTTGCCTTCAGAGATTACCGTCGTCTTCAAATTCATGAAACTCATTCAACTTATATTTCATCCCGAAATTGTGCAAAATCTATTCTCCGAGACACCAAAAACTCTTTCCTCCGTCATAAATGCAATAATCTTTCTGGTTCCTCTTCATCTCGCCTTTTCTGGCATTTTTCAAAAAATTTCAATTCTAACTTTGCTTCTTCCTCTTTCCCTCCTCTATTTCTTCTGATGGCACAACTACCATTTTACCTTCTATTAAAGCTGAACTCTTTAATTTCTTACATGTACTCTAATTCAACCTTAGACGATTCCGGAGCTATTTCTCCTCCTTCAACCCTCTCCAACTCATTTATGCCTAACATTGTAATTTCTTCTAATGATGTCATTTATGCTCTCTCTGAGCTTAACAGTAAGAAGGCGTATGGTCCTGATGGTATTCCGCATGCGGTTCTTAAAACCTGTGCTTCTGAGCTTGCACCTTTCCTTGGAAAACAATTTCGTCTCTCTCTCTCTCCAGTTCGACCTTCTCTTCTTGCTGGAAACGTGCTCTCATTCAGCCTGTGCCGAAGAAGGGAGACTTCTCTCAACTCTCTAACTATCGTACTATTTCGCTAACCTCTGTTCTTTCTAAAATTATCGAATCAATCCTTAATTAACAGGAAGATTTGGAAACACCTTAATTCTTCGAATCTTATCTCTGATAGCCAGTATGGCTTTCGTAAAGAGAGCTCTTCTGGTGATCTTCTTTCCCTACTTTCTGACTCTCTGTCCTCCGCTCTTCGGCATTTCGGTGAATCCTTTGCTGTCGCGCTGAACATATCAAAAGCCTTTGATAGAGTATGGAACAAAGCTTTGATTTCCAAACTTCCCTCTTTTCGAATCTGTTCCTTCTCTCTGTGACTTTATTTTTTATCTCCTTTCCGGTAGTTCTTTAGCAGCTGTTGCAGACGGCCACTGTTCTTCCTTTAAATCTATTAATAGTGATGTTCCTCAGGGTTCTGACCTATCCCCCAACTCTTTTCTAATTTTCATCAATGACCTTCTCTCTATTACTTCATCTCCTATCTACTCCTATGCTGATAACTCCACCCTTCTTTACTCCTTTCAATTTCAAGTTGATTGATGCAAGAAGGATTGCCTTGGAGCAACTGACCTTTGATCTTTCTCATATTTCAAATTGAGGCAGAGAAAACATGGTCGTTTTCAATGCCTTAAAAACTCAATTCCTCCATCTTGCTACTCGATACAATCTTTCCACACAACTATGACATCTTCTTCGAAAACTCAACTCAAACCTTCAACTGTCCTCAATATTCTCATTGTTTCTTTTTCTTGTGATCTTTCTTGGAAAAATCAGATTATTTCTCTTCTAAACAAGCTTCTAAGAGGTTGGGTGTTCTGAGGTTCCTTCGTGTTTTTTTTACGCCACCTCAGTTGCTTGCTCTTTTTTGGGGTATTATTCCCCCCTGTATATGGTACGCCTCATACATCTGGGGTGGTTCCATTCATATACCTCTTCTCGAAAATGTGGAGTCTATTGCTTTTCGTCTTATAAATTCTTCTGTTCTTACTAACTCTCTCCAATCTCTTTCTCTCCGTCGAATTGTTGCGTAACTCTCTTTATAATGCCGCTATTACAACGGACCCTGCAATTCTGAGCTCTCACGTCAAATAATTCCTCCATTGAGTAGAGCTCATGCGACACGACTTTCTACACAGTCTCATCCTTTCTCTGTCCAACTCTCCGACCCCAGACTGAACCGTTATGCTCAATCTTACACGTACTCTACTGGTAAAATCTTGAACACACTCCCTTCATCTGTTTTCCCAACTTTTTTTGACTTGCACACTTTTAAGTATCTGGTCACGCCAGCAATTAGCAACCAGATTTCCGACTATTCCCCAACTGGTGGAAATTTATAGATCCCCGACCTTTGCCCACGAGAGGAAACATAATATATATATATATATATATATATATATATATATATATATATATATATATATATATATATATATATATATATATATATATATATATATATATATATATATATATATATATATATATATATATATATATATATGAGTTTATTTGTAAATGCAAAAATCTTGTAAAAGAGAATGATGGGTAGATATTGTATTTATGAATTAAAAGTTTGGCTTAAATTTTCAAATGAATTTTTTTCTCGCAATTTTAAATACTTCAATTAAGTCTCTGGAAAGTCGTTCTTCTTAAATTAGAGAAATATTAATGAAATAATTTTTAAAATTAAATAGGAAATAATAATATTTACTATGGTTAAAAATTGCTTAAAACAAATTATTGCATAAGTAAAAAAATTTCAATTATATTATTTTCATTTTTATTAAAAATTTTAAAATTATTTCATCTGATCACTTCAAAATTTGTCCTAACGAAACGTTGGAATAAGTGACAAAAATGTCCCAACAAATTTTTTTCACTTATTTTCTTATCAGAAACTAAATCGGTGAAGCTGCTTTCTTAAGCTTAGCATGTCTTTTCTATATTGAAAATTTAACTGTGACATTTATGCCACTTGTCTCAACGATTCGTTAGGACAGTTTTTGCCGTGATTCATGGGAAACTTTATCTGCTGGTCTTTGTTCATAACTTAAGACACATTATAACCTAATATCTTAATTGTCAAAATATTGCAATTAATTTTAACTGAATTATATTTATAATAATTTTGGTGAGTAAATTTACAAATATATCTGTAATCAAAAACATGATAATACACCCATTATGATGCCACATATTCTTCATAATTTTATCTTGCAAAGAGATGCAAGCAAAGAAAGACGAAAATAAATGGATAGATGCAATGAAGGATCCGAGTATTATTTAGTATTATCAGAATTTAGATATCATTCGGTAAAACTGACTGAAACTTACGTTAATCTTGGCCTCTAAGTTTTCTGCTAAGCAGAAAACATTTGCCAAGAAAAATAATAATAATAATAATAATAATAATAATAATAATAATAATAATAATAATAATAATAATAATAATAATAATAATAATAATAAGAATAATAATAATATTAATAATAATAATAATAATAATAATAATAATAATAATATAATATAAAATAATAATAAATAATAATAATAATAATAATAATAATAATAATAATAATAATAATAATAATAATAATAATAATAATAATAATATATTATTAATAATAATAATAATAATAATAATAATAATAATAATAATAATAATAATAATAATAATAATAATAATAATAATAATAATAATAATAATAATAATAATAATAATAATAATAATAATAATAATAATAATAATAATAATAATAACAAAATACTTTATAGAAAGAAAGAACAATAGGGGGCAGATGCGAACATAATTTTCTCAGACGCTTAATCTTAGCAGTAGAAAGGAATCTTTGGAGAACTTATAAACCTGAGTTATATTACTCTGGAGCCTGAAGAGCTTCAATTGCAAATCTCTTCCTATAATATATATATATATATATATATATATATATATATATATATATATATATATATATATATATATATATATATATATATATTATATATATATATATATATATATATATATATATATATATATATATATATATATATATATATATATATATATATATATATATATATATATATATATATATATATATATATATATATATATATATATATATATATATATATATATATATATATATATATATATATATATATATATATATATATATATATATATATATATATATATATATATATATATATATATATATATATATATATATATATATATATATATATATATATATATATATATATATATATATATATATATATATATATATATATGTATGTGTATATAACCTCATCTTGAAGGTATTTTTTTGTTTGTTAGTTACAATAAAATTTGAAAATTTCCATTGTTAATATTCTTCCCAACTTACAATTGGTACATTTTAGTTTCTCGAACTCCACCCTTCTATTCTCTCTTAGATCTCCTGTATCGTACTCGCCCATGTTGAAGGTCAGGAATTCATCTGAAAGTCAACCTAAAATTACAATCCTCATTCATTCTTTCCACAGGTCCTACCAATCTAAATTGAGATTGAACTACTACTCTTTCCAAAAGTTTTCTGCAAGATTTGTTTTATTAAGGTCTTCTTGTCTTTCCGTTTTTCAGTTTAAAAATTGTTAATTTAATGACCAATGTTTATATTTTTTTAATCAGAATTAACGTTCCACATCTATAAATGATTGAGAGTACGATATAACCATTTGAATTGGGCTAGTCAGATATAACTCTTATTGTTTCCTCAGTCTTTCAAAGGAGATTTTTGAAATATTAACATGTTTCAAAGTCATTTCATTAATCGAAAATGTTTAATTTGCCATGTCAAGCTTCTACTTTCTTATTTAAAAAAAATAAAAAATTAAAGAAAAAACTGGCTGTATCAAATATTGAATTATCATATTTAGATGATTTCTCAGATCCAATAATAATAATATAATACATAATCATTCATTATTCAGTTTTTTAAAATAACATATAAATATAATATTTCCTTCAATTTTCAGGTAATTCTTCTGCATTTCAAGACCAATTCATAGAGGAAAGAAAACGTCTTTTTAGATTAATTGAATCTATATTTAACTATAAAATGGTCAATGTATAACTGTTATTGTCTCAGTTGATTCTCTCAGGGGTTATTCTCACTTATATATAGCTATTTAAAAACGTACAGCAAACAGATCAAATTGAATTTACTAGCATCATCAAAAATCACACTGAAAATTTCAGTAAAATACTTCTTTCACTTGATTATATTTATCTTTGACAAAATTCTTGAGAAACATAAGATTTTGTAATCTTTTATCAACATAAAAATAAGTTGGTAAGATTTTTCTTAATTCCAATAATTTCATCCCAAAATGTTTCGCTCAATTTCCTGAATGATTTTTTCAAAATTGTCATCTTAAATAATCCACCATTCTTGTTTTTAACTCCACTTTATTCA
>SEYY01001400.1:15000-22500 GCA_009176605.1 Armadillidium nasatum | reverse complement strand
TATCCTCGATATTTATCTTATTTAGTTTTTATAAAGCGATTGACAATATTACAAGGAAAAATATGGGAATAAAATCACATAAACCTTCATACACTTTAAAATTTAAAGATTTTAAAATACAAATCTTGATAGATTAGATGAACTTTACTGAACATAAACACATTAAGAATTTTTATTTCAACTTGAGTATATTAAATAATAATTTAAACGTTAATAATACACCTTAAATATAACCAGTAATCATTTTTTTATTTATTTATTTATTTTATTTCATTTGCAAAGTAATCAGTTAGCTATTATAAAATAAAATGCAATATATGATTAAAAAAAAAAACTTCATGCTACCTTGCAATAACTTTAATGGAAATACATAAAAATAAATGAAACGTGTTTTATAAGCAGTTTTCAGTTTATTTTAAAAAATTCTTTCTTTAACACTCTATAATACATAATATAACCGAAAACTATTTACGTACTTTATTTAACGAGCACATTACATATTTTGATAAAAATCATAAAGAACTTGAGAACAAATACATGAACTGCTTAATAAATTAATTAATTAATTAATTAATAACATTAAAAATTAATAATTTCAAATGATAGATCTAAGACAAAATTATTTATATATATATATATATATATATATATATATATATATATATATATATATATATATATATATATATATATATATATATATATATTATATAGATTTTTTTTTTTTTTTTTCGATATTTTTTTAATATCGATATTTTTTATGTCGATATTTTATTATAAATCGATATTTTCCTGCCTATAATTAGCCCTAGGCTGCTATGTCGTGCAAACGTTCTTGTGTACGTTAGGTCTCTTTTACGGCAAATTCTTGTGTAGGTTAGGCCTCTTTTTACGGCATTTCGGTAGTTCAGGTTATGATAAGTCGAATTAGGATCTGCTAGAAAGTAAGTAATAATAATTGTGTCTATGTCTAGTAATAGTACCTCGTACCTCTGACAACTCTCTTGTTTACGATAGGCTTCTCCGATATTTCGATTTCGATATTTTTTAACAATCGAAACTCAGAAACAATCTCCATCTTTACCATATATATATATTATATAAATTACAAAGCTTAATAATTCTGGTTTGTGCCATATTAAATTTTGGATTCTTAATTCCAAATATTATAGGTAAGTGACTAATATTAATTTTAAAAATAATTACTAATTATAAAAATTCATGACAAAAATATAATTTGACCATAAAAAGGCAGTATTTTAGGAGAAACAAAAATCTTCCAGTTAATGTAGTGATACATTTCCACCATTGAAAATTCCTGTTGAAGCTCTTTCATTTGTATAATATATATATATATATATATATATATATATATTATATATATATATATATATATATATATATATATATATATATATATATATATATATATATATATATATATATATATATATATATATATATATATATATATATACAGTATATGTATGATAAACACCATAACCTGCATATCTGAGAAACTGCAGAAGTCGTTTTTATGGTTTATATTCTCGTGGCATTTAGGAAGCAAACAATTCGTATCGGCGTTGTTCAATGTGTATTTTTGTTCATGTGAATGTGTGAAGGCTTATTTGAGTGTATATGTGGATAAGTTCGTGTGTGTGCGGATGTGGCGTAATAGATGAGCCCTTATACTCTTTTCAAGTTTAATTGTTTTACTGCAGAAAATAAGAATAAATTATGATAAATAAAAATTGATTTATTTTAATTGAAGATTTTAATTTTTTTTAAAAATTCTTTTTCTTAGGTCCTTTTTTTTTAAGTTAACTTTTTTCTCAAGTAATTTTTTTTAGTTGAAAATAAAAATTAGAAAATTTATTGCATGAAAATTATAGATGTAAAATGAAATAGTTCAAAAATATTTTTTAAATGTCCTCCCTTAAAAGAAATTATAAAAAATGTAAAATGAGATAGTTTAAAAATAAAATTAAGTTACAGGTTGAAGAAAATGGAATGAAGATTTTAGTAAATGTATGAAGCACCATGGTGCCATTAAGGAAATAGAACCATGAGATGGAAATTTTATGTTATAATATCGGCTAATGATATCTTCGTATGTATACAATCACATTGAGGTATTGATTTGTTATGTAATAAGAAGGTTTTTATATATAAATGCATTAAGTTTCGTCATAGAATAGCATCGCGGAAATGAAGCAATTTATAACATACAGTGTAAGCCGATGGTTAGGTTATACGTCACACGAGGGGAGTCAAAAATAAAATATCAGGGCTTGGGTACTGGTTGGTTACGAAACAAATATCAACCACGTGGATCTGACCTCATAGATACATGTCTGTACGTACTTACTAGATATTGTTCAGAGGTTTGTTATACCGGATATATGTCAATTAAATATATAAAAGATGAACAAAAGAGACTAGCGGGTAACTCAGTGTTGTATTTTTTTATATTTATATATTAAGTATTTAAAAGACTGCCTGATAATTCAAAGTGGCACAAAATGATAACAAAAGTAATGTCTGAAATCTCAACGAGCTTCAATTCACAGTGATACATATCTTTGAAGTAATAAAAATTATCGTACACTTCTTTGTTAGATATACTTGTTTACTTATATAATGAGGGTGTATGTGTATGCGCTCTGGCAATTCTGCTACCGTATCGGATACATAGTAAAGTGACCATCACTGATACGGAACTTGTGATTCCCTCTAAGTTGGATTCAAAGCCACGTGATAGTAATGTAATAATAGAGTATATATATGACGTCATAATAATAATGATAATAATAATAATTATAATGATAATAATAATAATAATAATAATAATAATAATAATAATAATAATAATAATAATAATAATAATAATAATAATAATAATAATAATAATAATGCGACAAAGAAATTTATTTGGTGACAGTAGTTAGATTAATTTATATAAAATATTATGTACTAACAGTGATTATATAAATTTTATATAAAATATCATGTAATAAATTCGTACGATATAATCAATGACTTAAGCATGTTTGTATAATCAATAAAGTAATAAAGAAGGGAAAAACTTGTGCGTAAATTGATGAAATTTTGTTATTTGAGGAATGAGTCAGTCTGACTCGTTGACAGACGGTTGACGTCATAGTGTCAAGATGAACCAGGATCTTTGCGTCACAGTGGTAGGTGTGAGTGTATATGTGTGTATATATGTGTGTGTATTATGAGTGAGTGTGCGCGTTTGCGACGCCCTCACCGATGGTTCCTTGCAACATTTTAACACATCCAAGTGTCACTGTTATAAACCTTACCGTCAGTGCCAGCTGTCGCCGAAACTGGCACTCCCCCTCGTCCCGAGTGGGTGTGGCACTTGCAGTTGATAGAAAAGTTCTAGAAAAATTTAGAAATTTGTAGAAAGGTGCTAGAAAATGCTAGAAATAACTCATGAAGCAGCGTGGGAACTTGATGCTAAAACGACAAATGCCACTGAAAAAATACAAGAATACCGTAAGTGATACCAAAAACCACAGACGACAGATGGAGATAAAACCGCAAAAAGGTCCAGCAAAATGCCTGATGGATGCGGTTTTCCTCATTTCCCCCTAAAAAAAAATATGGTCAGGAAAGAGCGTGACCAATTTCACCCCTTGTTTCCTTTCAATGCCTGATGATACTGATACTGTCAACTGACCTTTAAGACCGTCCCCTTTGTACTACTATATATATATATATATATATATATATATATATATATATATATATATATATATATATATATATATATATATATATATATATATATATATATATATATATATATATATATATATATATATATATATATAATATATATATATATATATATATATATATTATAATATATATATATATATATATATATATATATATATATATATATATATATTATATATATTATATATATATATATATATATATATATATATATATATATATATATATATAATATATATATATATATAATTAAAAAAGTTTATAATTTTTTTATAAAATGCTCCCTGCATTATTAATTAATACAAACTGTATAACGATTCACATTCTAACATTATTAAATACTACTCGTTAATTAAGTCAAACATTTAATTGAAAATTTTAAAATTTAATTAAAAAAACTCGAAAATAACTTTAATAATGTTGAATTAAGAGAAAATTGAAAATTCTGATGAATTTTTTTCTCATATTTGTAATATATATTTTTATTCAGCCATGTATGTAAAATCTAGGTTCGCTTCTCTTGAGGCAGTGAGCCTGAAATATAGGGGGAATATATAACTTTAATTTAAAGTCGGGTGTAATAATAATAATAAAAATAATAATAATAATAATAATAATAATAATAATAATATATATAATAATAATAATAATAATAATAATAATAATAATAATAATAATAATAATAATAATAATAATAATAATAATAAAATAATAATAATAATAATAAAAATAAAAAAAAAAAAAAAAAAAAAAAAAAAAAAAAAAAAAAATGAATAATAATAATAATAATAATAATAATAATAATAATAATAATAATAATAATAATAATAATAATAATAATAATAATAATATAATAATAATAATAATATAATAATAAAATAATAATAATAATAATAATAAATAATAATAATAATAATAATAATAATAATAATAATAATAATAATAATAATAATAATAATAATAATAATAATAATAATAATACATAATAATAATAATAATATAATAATGATAAGAATGATAATAATTATAAAATATAATAAGAATGATAATATCTAATAATAATAATAATAATAATAATAATAATAATAATAATAATAATAATAATAATAATAATAATAATAATAATAATAATAATAATAATAATAATAATAATAATATAAATAAATAATAAATAAAAAAATAAATACTACTATCAAAAGTTTAAAAAAAAAAATAAAAAATCTTCAAAATGTGTTTCAAAAATACACACTGACAAACATGTATTATTGTTTCTTTTTTAGCTTCAAGCCTAAGATCAAAGACTATAATTGTCAAACACGTTTCCTCCTTTCATATAGAACCGATACAGAAGTAATTATAAACATAACATCCATCTGAATACTTAAGTTTGTCTTGGAAACAAGATAAGAATAAAATATTGGTCAAGTCATTCAGTAGCTCTTCTTAGCATATTTACTTATCAGATAATTATTGTAAGCAAAATTAAGGTTTGTACGGTGTGTAGATAAGGTCTTCTCTTAAATAAACATTACAAAGTAGCTTTTATTAGTGAAGGAAAATATGTTTGAGCCCATTGTCAAAACTTGGTAATAAATGGTAATTTTATTGCTACTTATTAGCTTCTTTGTACATTTTCAAATGGTTGGCCAAATAAGCGATGGTATGCAGAAGGTTGTTATATATATATATATATATATATTATATATATATATATATATATATATTATATATATATATATATATATATATATATATATATATATATATATATATATATATATATATATATATATATTATATATATATATATATATATATATATATATATATATATATATATATATATATATATATATATATATATATATATATATATATATATATATATATATATATATATATATATATATATATATATATATATATATATATATATATATATATATATATATATATATATATATATATATATATATATATATATATATTTATATTTAAAAGAGAAAAAAAAAAAAAAAAAGAAAAAAGAAGAAGAAAAGAAGAAAGAAGAAGAGAAGAAGAAAAAAAAAGATGAACAGAGAAGGAAAGGATCTGAAAGACAAAAAAGCAGAAAGAGAGGAATTGGGAGAGAAAAACAGCGAGACATATAGACAGACAGACAGAAAGACTCACGGAGGACAGAAAGGAATACAAAGAGAGAGGGAGAGAATGAATGAGAGAGATATATTATTGAGCAGATTAAAAGGAGTAAAATAGAATTGAACTGAAAACTGCAAAACATATAATGTTCTCTAATGCAAAACATCAACACAGACTAATGGAAGCACTTACAATCTAATCTTCATACAATAGAGGATACAGATTAAACTTTTTAAATGGTTCAACATATTAGAAACCTTGTCTTTATAATGAAAGTGAAGGTGAGCTATTTTTCTTAAGCTTATATATATATATATATATAATATATATATATATATATATATATATATATATATATATATATATATATATATATATATATATATATATATATATATATATATATATATATATATATATATATATATATATATATATATATATATATATATATATATATATATATATATATATATATATATATATATATATATATATATATATATATATATATATATATATATATATATATATATATATATATATATATATATATATATATATATATATATATATATATATATATATATATATATATATATATATATATATATATATATATATATATATATATATATATATTGTAACGTTTACTATATCCTTCATGAAGAACTGGCTCTTACTCTTGGCTTTTCCCCTTCTAATAATTCAATGATGCTTAAATTTTTGTGGTTTTTGATTTAGAATAACATAAAAGAGATTAACTTTACATTAGTTTGATTGTACATTTTTTCTAGTGTTTGAACTCATTTTTTATCATTCGGTCAACTCAGCTTATACATGTTATGATATTGCAGATTAATTTTTATTTTCCTTTGTATGAATTAATTAAGTCTTTTGAGATGTTTTCAGATCAAGCAAAAAGTTTCAAATGAATTAACGCTTCAACAGCTTTCTATGCCTCAGCTTTTAGGCTTTTTAAATAAAAAGTTAATATTATTTTATACATTTTTGTTACTAAGTCTGTCCTTGAGAAAATTTTGTAAAAAAACTTAAAAATTGAATCAACGTGGTGAAATGACGAAAAATGTAAGCTTAAAAAACAATGAAGTAGTTCCAGACGTCGATATGATGATAGAAGATCAAGATATTGTTGCTCTTTTGCTTTCCTTGATTACCTTTTTTTATGAAATATAAGCTGTTCAAACTGAATTTGTAAACTTTAATGCATTACAATGAAATATTAATACGTCATTCTGCTTTTATAGAAATCAACATTCCATGCCATGTTAAGAAATTTCGCATTCTCATTTGAATGCTCAACCTATTTGTAGATTAGAAAGATGGAGAATGCTTTTTCGATTATCTCAATTTGGAAACGATTTTCTCAATTCCCTTTTCAGAATGAGAGAAAAATTGTTTAAGATCAGTTACCTGAATTGTGATCTAATGAAAGAATCAAACTTATAAATTGAAAAGAGAAGCTCCATTCAATGGAAATTAGAGTAGGATATAAAATGCTTAGTAAAATAAATCACATGTTAGTCTTTCCATTCAGATTTTTATGCAACAAAAACCCAATGTATTTTT
>SEYY01001400.1:0-10000 GCA_009176605.1 Armadillidium nasatum | reverse complement strand
CTCTCTCTCTCTCTCTCTCTCTCTCTCTCTCTCTCTCTCTCTCTCTCTCTCTCCCCTCTCTCTCTCTCTCTTTTATCTATCTATCTATATATATATATATATATATATATATATATATATATATATATATATATATATATATATATATATATATATATATATATATATATATATATATATATATATATATATATATATATATATATATATGTTGTTTTTTCCCGCAAAGAAAATTTTTATTTTTTTTCCCCGTCACCCCTAAAAGGTTCCCTACCCCTGCTGTAAAGGATAGGTTCAAAACTTAAGAAAGAACGGAGGTTACAGAAATGAAACGGTAGTTGGAGGGTTGAGAAGGGTACCTCTTCTTTGGCACAGGATGAATGAGCGAACATTTGCATTTGAATTGGAGAGACAGAGACGAATTAGTTTACCAAGGCAGGGTACAGGATCAGAAGCACAAGTTTTGTGAACCGCAGAAATGATACCATCAGGACCATGCACCTTTTTGTGTTAAGATCAGAGATAGCAGAGATGGCATCTTTTGAAGAAATTACAATATTAGTCAAAAATGAGTTGGAGGGAGTCGAAGAAGAAGGATATATAATATATATATATATATATATATATATATAATATATTATATATATATATATATATATATATTATATATATATATATATATATATATATATATATATATATATATATATATATATATATATATATATATATATATAATATATATATATATATATATATATATATATATATATATATATATATATATATATATTATATATATATATATATATATATATAATAATATATATATATATATATATATATATATAATATTTATATACAATATATATATATATATTTATTATATATATATATATATATATATATATATATATATATATATATATATTATATATATATATATATATATATATATATATATATATATATATATATATATATATATATATATATATATATATATATATATATATATATATATATATATATATATATATATATATATATATATATATATATATATATATATATATATATATATATATATATATATATATATATATATATTATATATTTATATTTTATTACAGTTTTTTTTTTTTGTTAATATTTTTTTTTTTTTGGTATTTTGTTTGTTTGTATGTATGTATGAATATACTTTAACGTATTGCATTAAAAAAATTTAGAAAATCTGGGTAAAAAAGGAAAATAACAAATTATTTTAGTTACCGCTTTGTGAAGAAAACGGATGTTAGTTTAGAATATATTATCATATAATATGGAATAATAATATGTGTATAGTGAAATAAAATGTAAATGTAAAGAATGCTATTTATTTTTAAATGGAATAAATAAATATTGGGTAAAATATAAATTTTGAAATTTGTAAAATTGGGTCAGAGTGCACATTAGGGGCCATGCATAACTCCAAAACTACTAACCGTACATTAAAAAGGATTATATTTTTGAAATCCTTGGGTCATTTCCAGTAAGAAAAGTATAAAAAATTGTTAAAAAAATTTAAAAAAAAAAAATGCTTAAAATTGTACGACAAGTTGGAAATTAAAATCTTTCCACTGTGAGAAATTTGTGTCAGCGAGGCGGTGAAGTTGTCGTTAAATGAACCACTTAAATATTTCAAAAAAAGAACATATGTCTACGGGGAGCTCTGCCCCCGTACCCCCGACCCGTGAGTGATGATGATATTGTCGACTACTTTTCCTGTCGACGATATGGGGTATTTCCCATGTTTTCAAATTTCTTAAAAAAAATTTAAAAAATCACATTGCCAGACGTATGATTCTAGCGAGGCCTTTAAAAAAGTAAACTTTACTTATGTAATAAAATTTATTATAAGAATTTATTTTTTATTTCCCAATTTTTCTTACCTAAAATTCGACAAGGATTTTAAAAATATAATCCATTTTAATGTAGGATTAGTAGTTTTTGAGTTATACATGGCCCCTAATATGCACTCTGGCCGTAAAATTGATTATCATGATGTACATGAGATTATTTCAATATTGTATGCATGTTCTTTAATGTATTTCGTTTAAAAAAATGTAAGAAAATATGAATAGAAAAGGAAAATTACGAATTATTTTAATTATAGCTTTGTAAAGAAAACGGGTATTAGTATAGAATATATTAAATAATATGGAATAATAATATACGTATAGCTAAATAAAATGTAAATGCAAAGAATGTAAAGTGGAATAAAATGGAATAAATAAATGTTGGTAAGATGGAAATTTAGAAATTTGTAAAACTGATGTTCATAACTTAAAAGGATATTTTTGCTCTTATATTAGAAAGATCACGTAGTCTAGTGGCTAACGTCATGGAAATCCATTCCTGAGGTTAATCGTTCGAACCTACCTCCGTCAAAATTTGAAGATTGGTTTTTTGACGAAAATCGATGTAAAGAGTATATGAGAGAAAATCTATGGAGATTAAAACCATGTTTTCAGAAAATCCAAGAGGCACCATCTCTTGAGGAACCTCCGAGTTCCGGAACCCTTCTACGAGGGAAGGTCCGCTCCCCCTCTTGAGGAACCTCCGAGTTCTGAAACCATTCTATGAGAGGGACTCCGTTCCCCCTCTAGAGAAACCTTCGTGTTCCGAAAACCCATACACTAATCCACCAGGAACCTGGAAAAAGAAAAGTCCGAGGTTTTTACACTAGAAAAAAAGCCAAAGACGGATCCGGATGTTGCAGTGGCTCTGGTTCGAATCGCAGGTGAGTCGTTTCAGTGGAATTGAGGGCAAATTCCTTTCAAATTCCCCTTAATAAAGCCTCAGGAAAGAGCATGGGGAAGCAAAATTACCGGTTTAACGACAGTTAATAGTCCGTTAATCTAGTCCGTTAATATCGGTCTACCCGTCGATCTCGCAAACCTATATATATATATATATATATATATATATATATATATATATATATATATATATATATATATATATATATATATATATATATATATATATATATATATATATATATATATATATATATATATATATATATATATATATATTATATATATATATATATATATAATTTGAGATAGCGATTTATTTCTGGGAATTCTAATTTCAATGATGAAAATTAAGGCCAATGCAAAGATGAACATATTTTATTTGGACGTTTCGAATCACAGGGATTCATCTTCAGCTAAAATGAAATCAAAAACAAAAACAAAAAATTAATGCACAAAAATTAAAATATTTAAAATTTTGCAAAAGAACAAAAATTATTAAGTAAAAACACACCACAACTCATGAGAATATCTTATCGGCAGAACAGACTGGAAATCCCATCAGGAATAAGTGACAGGAAAAATTTAAAAGGTTGGTTGGTTGATGAGAAATCACAAATAAATATAAAAGAACATATATACATATAATTAGCAGAATATAAAAACTAGAAGATAAAAGTAGAAGGGAAAGAATATGGAATGTACGCCTCCATGCCAGAGAGAATCACCTTGGTAATGCGCTCTGCACACTCAGGGGCACCCCTCACACGGAAACAGTAATTATTCGATGGAAAATCCGAAAAGTACAACCGCAAGTCAGACCAGTTAGTGGCACCGAAATGCCAGAAACGTTTGCTTGCCAAAGGCAGGGACCGTTCTTGCGGAAGACTTGCAGAGACAGGACAAGATACAGGAGATAAAAGGTGATCAGATGAACCCAGAGGAGGAAAGAGTTGAACAGTGTAAGGAGAAGGATTAGAAGTTAGAAAAAGATCAAGTATTTTGGGTCATCACCAAGGTGGTCATGGATACAGGTAAGAATATGCACCAACTGCTTAAGGTTGTTCTTTATAGAAAAGTCGTAGGCGAGTTCGCCAGCTGGATCATGAGAACTAGATGAAAGCCATTGGCGGTGGTGAACTTTGAAATCACCTAAAATGATGATTTCGGAGAAAACAGAAGTTAATTAGTCGAAGAAATTTGAATAGTCTGTAGACCTAGGAGATAAGTAGACAGAACAAATGAATTTAGTTGTAAAGTTGCAAGAATGTTTAAGCCATAAAGTAGATAATTCAGAAGATCCCAAATTACAGACACGAGAACAGACAACATCTTTGCGCACATATGGGCAACATCCGCCTTTGGCTGAAAATTGAAGATAGAGACAGTAGGAGGAAACAGAGTAGGGTTTGCTGTCAGAGCACTCAGACACCTGAGTTTCAGTTAATAACGAGAGATGAGGTTTTAAAGAAGAGAGGTGGTGTTCGACAAAGTGAAGATTAGAAAAAAGACCGCAAATGTTGCAGAAATTATTGAAAAAAAAGAAGACCGTGCACCAGGGCAATATATATATATATATATATATATATATATATATATATATATATATATATATATATATATATATATATATATATATATATATATATATATATATATATATATTATATATATATATATATATATATAATATATATAATATATAATATATAATATAATATATATAAAAAAAAAAAAAAAAAAAAAAAAAAAAAAATAGAACTAATAATAATAATAAATATTATATAATAATATATATATATATATATATATATATATATATATATATATATATATATATATATATATTATATATATATATATATATATATATATATATATATATATATATATATATATATATATATATATATATATATATATATATTATAATATATTATATATATATATATATATATATATATATATATATATATATATATATATATATATATATATATATATATATATTATATATATTATATATATATATATATATATATTATATATATATAATATATATATATTATACCACTAACGCAGGTATCTCGTATTATTAGCATATTTTACGATCAATTATCTCAAAGTACAAGGAAATTTTAAAAGATTTTTCTATATTTAAACATTATTACATAATAATAATAGATAATTTAGGCTCTTTGTTGTCATTATTTCATTTTACTTTCTTTGAAAAAATAATTTTTATTTTTTCAGGTTCAAAAATATTTTTTTTTATTTCAATTTGGATGGAATAAAAAATAAAAATTAAAAAAATATAAAAAAAATGAAAAAAAAAAATATATATATATAAAGATAATTAAGAAGTTATAAAAAATAAACAAGTGTTATTCTCTTATCTCTTAGCATGGCTTCTTTTTTATTACAAATAAAAACATTCTTAGGGCTAAGCAATTAACGAGAATAGAACTTGAATAATGTTTCTTCCATCTACTTAATGTACTTCCTAACTTGTTTTAATCATTTTGAATTTTGTCATAAGGTAACTTTATATCATCTTTTTAAATAATTTGCCTTTTAACTGAACCACCAAACAAGATATTATTCCACAGATTTATTCTAATGTCTTACTCTTTATTTATAAGACTTTTTAACTATTTTAACTAATTTAACTCTTTTTTAATTATTTTTAATTATTTTTTAACCTTATTTTAAAACTATTTAATCTGCACCTTCTTACCTTTCTCATTTTAGCCCCTCCCTCTTTCCTTCTTCGTTAAATCCCATCTCTAAATTCTGAAACTTTGTTTTAAATATATAAACTTTATACACACACACACACACACACACACACACACACCACACACACATATTATATATATATATATATATATATATATATATATATATATATATATATATATATATATATATATATATATATATAATATATATATATATATATAGTGTGTGTGTGTGTGTGTGTGTGTGTGTGTGTGTGTGTGGTGTGTGTGTGTGTGTGTGTGTGTGTGAGTGAGTTCATGTATACAAAAGACTAATTTTCAACACGATCTAAATTTTTCTCTGTTGAACTCTATGACCAAAGTTTTGACCGCTGTACACCTCTTTCGTGCTCTCTATGTTGTTTGGTTTTGAAAAGGGATGCTTTTCTTTTTTGATACACACCTACATACTTTATCTTTTATGGTACGTATACATAAACCTAAATGAAAGTATTTTTAATTTACCTAATTGTAAGTGAATACTCGATTATCCAAAAATATTGACGATACATAATATGAAGTTTATTAAACCTATATTTGACATGGTTTCCAAAAATAAATTCTCAGAGCAATTGGTATCAATATGAAAAACAATATCCAAGGTGTCAAAACAGAATTTAATAGATAATAAAAATATACAAAATAAAGGAAATAAATTTTTTTTTTTACTATAAATAAAAAAAAAAAAAAAAAAAAAAAAAAAAAAAAAATATATATATATTATATATATATATATATATATATATATATATATATATATATATATATATATATATATATATATATATATATATATATATATATATATATATATATATATATATATATATATATTTTATACTCTACACCATATCCCGCAAGATGCAGGATGGTGTCGGCTGCAGAAATTTCATATTCCTGCAGCCGTACGTGGGAAGGAAAAAAAACTGGTTTTAAAGGTTCCCAGCCTCTCGAACCAAGCGAAGAATTATATCTCATTTGTCCTGACAGCGTCGAAATCCCGATCCTTTTCAACCAGAAGTTATCTAGAAGTTTCAATTAAAAATTTTATTGCTTCACGGATGATTTTGATTTAAAATTACTTAAAAGACCTCTTTCGAAAATTTTGTTGCTCCACAGATGATTTTGATTTAAAATTACTAAAAGACCTCTTTCGAAAATTTTGTTGCTCCTCTTGATAATTTTGAATCAACTTATTTTAATTCCTAAAAAATCAATAAAATTTTTAAATATTTTCTTCGACTAATAAAATTTTTCAATTACTTGTAAATAACAATCTGGATTCTTGCATTCAATCTATTCTTTTCTCTTCAACACTTCGTCAGAAGACCACAGACCACCCTTCCAATCCTCTCTCTGGCTCTTCTCTATTCTTCTTTCCCAGCTGTTTCAAACACGTCCGAGTTCGACAGCAGTCAGTCATATATATATATATATATATATATATATATATATATATATATATATATATATATATATATATATATATATATATATATATATATATATATATATATATATAAAGATAGGCATTTAAAAAGACAAAGAAGAACAGATAGATCATAAATCACTCTCTCTCTCTCTCTCTCTCTCTCTCTCTCTCTCTCTCTCTCTCTCTCTCTCTCTCTCTCTCTCTCTCTGTGTCCATCTTCAGTAAGAAAGCAATATCAAATTTGAAAGCGAGTCTTTCTTGACGTTAATTGGTATTTTTGGCTCATTATAAACAAGGCGTTTTATTTCACTCCCACTTCCAAATGAACTCTCACGATATGTAACTGGCATCGCTCGCCGCTCTTCACGAGACCTCCTTCCTTAATTAGTTTTATATGTATTTTATTATCAGGGGAGCATAAATTGATGTTGTAGATATTATGTCAAAACTAAGGACATGTTTCCATATTTCAGGTACATGAATAAAACGCAACTGTCATACAATCCTATACTCACTTACATATGTCGTTCACCCATACACGTTTCATATATATATATATATATATATATATATATATATATATATATATATATATATATATATATATATATATATATATATATATATATATTATTTTTCCATATACAACTCAGATCAAAGGCTGAAGTTTTCCAATGCACGAAATTTGAAAGTATGTTAGACAAATGAAAAGGGGAAAACAAGAGCTGGAAGTGTGTTTTATATTTGGTTTGTAAAGTTCATGTTAGAATGAGAACAACTCTTAAGACTAGGGTAAAAAATCCCGGCATAAAATGGATGAAACTGTATTGAAAAACGAGTCACACTTGCTCTTATTAAATGAGGTTATAGGTGATTAGATAGATCAGAAGAGGAATGTCCTTTGTAATACTGATAGAATACTTCATGTCTTCCTTCATATCATCTAGCCATCATCCCTTGGATGCTAGTATCCTCTTGTGCTTGCTTAGATAACACAAATAGCCGTCATTCTGAGATGCAAGGGTTATTTTTTTTAAATTAATTTTTTAACATTTATGAATACTCGCTTTGTTGAACATCATCTCTAAATTGATTTGAACTGATAAGCTATCTCTAAACTCAGCAGACTGTTATAAAGTATTTGTCAAATGCAGATTCCAAAATAAGATGCATTCTCTCTTCTTCATTTTATAAATCTTCATATTTTAATTCTGTTGATGACTTTCCCACTTCAGGATGCAGCCAGTGAACTTACAGTTTCTCAATCAGTAAACACCTCGAACTCTTGCTGCAGTTCATTATTCACAAGCGTGATAATGTTGGATGTCCACTCTTTCTCTTAACACTCGGCAATTTAGGTGATAATTCTAACTTGTTTCCACTTTTGTAGGCTTAAACTTATCTTTCCTTTCCTATGTATCTTGATAATATTTTTAAAATTATCATCGGAAAAGCACATCTTTTGAAGAGGTTATTCACTTTGCCACTTTGATGTAGCTAACTAGATAGAACTAATGTATTTTTTTCTCATTACAACTTATGCGAGAAGGGTTTGTCGGATTGTGCAGAGAACATAACTGAGATGATTCCGCATTTGAAAGAAAACTACATCTTGTTCTCTTTCCAATTCGATTAAAATATAATCTTAGTTTAACCAATATTTATTGTCTTTAAACTCCCGAAATTTATATTAATATTCAGTTACAGAATCGTGCGAAATTTATTCTTTGTTATTTAAAACTTTTATCGGTAGCAAATTAACTAATCTATTTAGTTATTCTTTATACTTCTAATTCTTGTACTTTGTCAAAAAATGCAAGTACTAAAATACTTGATATTTCTTCAACATTTTCTTAAATTATCTTCTGTAGAAGGAAAAACTACACAAGATTTCGATGCTCCGTTGTTAATTATTTTCCATCACCGCTCTTATCAATTAGAAAATTGCATAGAATTATAATTCTTCCAAGAACTTTTTATCTACATAAGGTTAATACTAAAAATGAACACAATCTTGATAGTATTCACTCTGGGGCTCTTAGTACCTTGTTTTGAAGCTTGCTCTCTTGTTTTTCTGAACAATCTTGTTTTTGAAATAACTCGAGCTTTCATTCTAAAATTTTCGAATTTATCTTAATTAAACAGAAAAATTTCAAAATTCTCAATTGTGTGGTATGGTTTTAGTTGTGCCTTTGTCCAAATCAACTCTTTCACTCTTCCTCTTTCCAATCTTTTCCTTGTCATCGATCTGTTAACTTATATTTCTTTATACTATTGCTACGACTATGGACACCATTCTTCTTGATTTTATTGTAGTATACCTTCTCCTTTAAAGATAATTCATGGAACAGAAAACTTATTCAATATCAATTCATTTCTGACATACTTACCCAACCTAGATTTTAACCGCTATCGTCATTCTCTTCTTTACTTTTCTGAAAAAGTATGAGGAGCACTTTGATATCTACATTTGTTTCACCCACTTCATGATAAATAAGAATTATATATATATATATATATTTATATATATATATATACTAATATTATATATATTTATATATATATATATATATATAATATATATATATATATATATATATATTTATATATATATTATATATATATATATATATATATATATATATATATATATATATATATATATATATATATATATATATATATATATATAATATATATAATATATATATATATATATATATATATATATATATTATTTATTATAAATATATTATTATATTATATATATTATTATATATTATATATATACTATATATATATATTATATATATTATATATATATATATATATATATATATATATAATATATTTAAATTATAAAATTATTAATTTGAATAAAATATAAACATTAAATATCTTATTGACCGGAAATAAATTCAATTTGTTTTACTCTAAGCTTCAGTTTCCTAGTTTGAAATCCTAAATAACTTTTGTCTAAACCACCA
>SEYY01001399.1:70000-72500 GCA_009176605.1 Armadillidium nasatum | reverse complement strand
ATATATATATATATATATATATATATATATATATATATATATATATATATATATATATATATATATATATATATATATATATATATATATATATATATATATATATATATATATATATATATATATATATATATATATATATTTATATATATATATTATTTTTTTTTTTTTTTTTTTTTTTTTTATGTCTCCTCCGGTGGGCAAAGGCCAGAGGCCTACCAAATTCCACCGGAGTTGGGAAAGGTCTATTTTCATGGTCGATGGAGGCCGACGTGTCCAGACACACGGCGTTTGAAAGTATGCAAGTCAAAGGAAGTTGGGAAAACAGATGAAGGGAGTGTGTTCCAGACTTTACCAGTAGAGTATATGTAAGACTGAGCATAGCGGTTAAGTCTGGGGTCGGAGAGTTGGACAGAGAAAGGATGAGAATGTGTAGAAAGGCGTGTCGCACGAGCTCTTCTCAATGGAGGAGGTATGCAACGAGAGAGTTCAGAAGAGCAGTGTCCGTTGTAATAGCGATAGTAAAGAGAGAGTGACGCAACAATTCGACGGGCAGAAAGAGATTAGAGAGTGTAGTAAGAGCAGGAGAGTTGATGAGACGAAATGCCCTTAGACTCCACCTTCTCTAGGAGAGCTGTATGTGTGGAACCACCCCAGATGTGCGAAGCATACTCCATACAGGGACGAACAACACCCCTATACAGAGCAAGCAACTGGGGTGGCGTGAAGAAATTCTGAAGGCGCCTCAGAACACCCAACCTCTTAGAAGCTTGTTTAGAAAGAGAAGTAATGTGATCTTTCCAAGAAAGATCACGAGAAAAAGAAACACCAAGAATATTAAGGAACAGATGAAGGCATGAGTTGTGTGTTTTCGAAGAAGATATCATAGTTGTGTGGAAGATTGTGTCGAGTGGAAGAGATGGAGGAACTGAGTTTTTGAGGCATTGAAAACAACCATGTTTTCTCTGCCCCAATTTGAAATACGAGAAAGATCAGAGGTTAGTTGCTCCAAGGCTACCCTTCTCGAGTCTATCAACTGCTGTTGGGTGGGACGTTTTTCAAAATGGAAGGAATAATGAAGGGTGGAGTCATCAGCATAGGAGTGGATAGGAGATGAGGTAATAGAGAGAAGGTCATTAATGAAGAGTAGAAAAAGTGTTGGGATAGTACAGAACCCTGAGGAACACCACTGTTAATAGATTTTAAGGATGAACGGTGGCCGTCTACAACAGCTGCTATAGAACGACCGGAAAGGAAATTAGCGAGAAGATCACAGAGAGAAGGATAGATACCGAAAGAGGGAAGTTTAGAAATCAAAGCTTTGTGCCAGACTCTATCGAAGGCTTTCGATATGTCCAGCGCGACAGCAAAAGATTCACCGAAATGCCGAATAGCGGAGGACCAAGATTCAGAGAGAAAGGGAAAGAAGATCACCTGTAGAGCGTTTCTTACGAAAGCCATACTGGCGATCAGAGATAAGATTAGAAGAATTGAGATGTTTCCAAATCTTCCTGTTAAGGATAGATTCGAAAACTTTAGAGAGAACGGAGGTCAAAGAAATAGGACGGTAGTTGGAGGGTTGAGAGGGGTCCCCCTTCTTCGGCACAGGTTGAATGAGCGCACGTTTCCAGCAAGAAGGGAAGGTTGAAGTAGAGAGACAAAGACGAAATAGTTTACCGAGGCAGGGTGCAAGCTCGGAAGCACAAGTTTTGAGAACCACAGGAGGAATACCATCGGGACCGTACGCCTTCTTAGTATTAAGCTCAGAGAGAGCAGAAATGACATCTTTAGAAGAAATTCTAATATCAGGCATAATTGAGTTAGAGGGGGTTGAAGGAGGAGGAACAGCTCCGGAATCGTCTAAGGTTGAATTAGAGGCAAAGGTTTGAGAAAAGAGTTCAGCTTTAGACGAAGGTAAAACGGCAGTTGTGCCGTCGGAAGATATTAAAGGAGGGAAAGAGGAAGAAGCAAAGTTAGAGTTGACATTTTTTGCAAAATGCCAGAAAGAACGTGAAGAAGAGGAACCAGAAAGATTATTGCATTTTCTACGGAGAAAGGAGTTTTTAGTGTTACGAAGGATAGATTTTGCACGATTCCGGGATGAAATATAAGTAGCGTGAGTTTCTGGAGTTTGAAGACGACGGTAATCCCTGAAGGCAGCATCCCTGCGGCGGATAGCACGAGAACAAGCAGAGTTAAACCAAGGTTTGTTAGGTTTAGTAGAAGGGAAAGAATATGGAATGTATGCCTCCATGCCAGAGAGAATCACCTCAGTAATGCGTTCTGCACACTCCGAGGGACCCCTCCCACGGAAGCAATAATCATTCCACGGGAAATCAAAGAAGTACGACCGCAAGTCCGACCAGCTTGCGGCACCGAAGTGCCACAAGCGTTTCCTTTCCGTAGAAGGGGGTCTTTCCTGCGGAAGACTTGAAGAGATAGAAGAGGATACAGAGATAAGAAGATGATCGGAGGAACCCAGAGGAGGAAAGAGTTTAAC
>SEYY01001399.1:55000-65000 GCA_009176605.1 Armadillidium nasatum | reverse complement strand
TCAACGGGTGGCTTTACCACAAAGCGTTACACAATGCTAAGCTCCACCCCTTTTTCATAGGCCAAGTAAATATTTGCTAACTTTTTAGTTTTTGCCTTTTACTTGATACTGATTGATGGGAACATAATCCCATCCGAATAAAAACAACTTTTCAGGTAATTAGAACCGAATCTATTCACCTTTTTCTTGACATTGATTGAGGGAAACAATCCCATCCTAATAAAAACCATTAATTACACCATTAATCATCATAACCTAACCTGTCATTTACATATGTATATTTTACAATCAAGAATACAAAAATTTCAAAAACTAGTTAACATACATGTTACAATATCAATATCAAAGCTATACAAACTAATAACTCATTCCTTCACTTTCGAGTGGCACCACCAGTCAATATTATTAGTTCGTAAAAACTTTGAATTTTCTACACTTCATCTATTTTCTTATGGTTTTTTTTATAAATTAACTTTCACTGGCATGATTAAAATACCAATATATAAACAATACAAACACCCATACTTGGGGTTCTATCCATATTAAACATAAGAATACCCAAATTTCTCAAATCTACATAACATATTAGCAACATTATCAATATCAATACTTTACAAACTAATACATTTTCATTTAAGTTCTTAATAGCCATATTCACTACATAAGCAGGTCCATACAAACCTATATAAGCTATAGCAAAATATGTGAATTACCCTTATAAGCACCAACTCTTCAAGATTAATAGCATTTTTTTTCTTCAAACATCGTGTTACCATACACATACTAACGTTAAGTATCTTCAGAGAGCACAAACAATTAACGAGAACTTAGCTAAACATACACGTTTTCAGACTTTCTAAAATATCCATATGCTATTTCCTAAAGATTTTCCTATTAATTACAACTTATAACAAATAAATAAGCCCACTTGGATTGAAACAACTTACCAATGAGGAGTATCTACTTAAAATATTAGCCACATTATCAATATTGATATTATGCAAACTAATAAATAATTCATTCACCATCCAGTGACACCAACATTCAATATAACTAATTAGTAAAAAATTTGTATTTTCCACACTTAATCAATTTTTTTTACGTTTCTCTCTTTTACAAACTAACTTCCTCTGTTTAAAACTTCGAAATATCTGTTTTATTAACATTTTTTCAAAAAAATATTTTTTTTCCTTTTTAAAAATCTTTGAAAAGTATATTTTTATAAAACATTTTAATGTGAATATATATTTACTTTTTTAATTTATTTCAAAATAGTTAACATTACATATAACTTTTAGCATTTTACTAAAACTTATTTTACGATATATTTAGCTTTATAACAATTTTTATTGTAATGTCCTTATTAATATATTAAAAATACAAAAACACACTTATTGACTGATGCATTTAGGTCCTTAATAGCTATATTCATTACATAAACAGGTCCATAATCACCTATATACACTGTAGCAAAATGTGAATTACCCTTTATTAACATCATCTCTTCAAGATTAATAGCATTTTTCTTTCACATATCTAATATATTGTACATTTTTAAAGTTATTTTCAGTACAAATTGCATGCAAATAAGGATGTGGCAGAAAATTAAAGATTTTTTTTTCATTAATTCATTTTATTACAAATATTAACAAAAAAAAAAGAGTTAATTATGGTAAGCGTGCTTCGGATATGGCCTTTAGAATTTAAGGTTCTTTTTCAAAACAGACTATTACAATGTAAAACAGCTGATCAACAAGAATCAGTTTCGCTTCAGTAGAAAATAAATGAGAATAAATTAACGTTTTATAACTAGGTTCAACCCGATTCTCTTAGTACTTTGGTATAGTTTCAACATCGCATTTTAACATTGTAAGAACATCATTGATAATTAACATTGCAAGAGCGACATTGCTTTGCAAGATTTCAACATTACTTTTAACATTGCAAGAGCAACATTGCTTCGTCACATTGCAAGAACAACATTGCTTTGTAAGATTTCAATATTAATTTTAACATTGCAAGAACAACATTACTTTGTAAGATTTCAACATTATCTTTAACATTAGCAAAAACAACATTGCTTAGTAAGAAGACATCATTACTTTTGATATTGCAAGAACAACATTACTGAGTAAGAAACAACATTACTCTTAGGTAAGCTTTCAAATTACCAGTTAATAGGTAAGAAACATTACCCTTTCTAATCTAATTTATGTAAAAATTATATCAGAGGTAAATCTCATTTGGTATATAAAAATTGTTTTCTGATTAACATTGTTATAATTATTTAAATATCCTTTTCTTTAATTAATAAATACGGTTTTATAAAGAAATATAATTTAATACAGGCATTTACTCAATATTCAGCAATAACTAAATTAAAGAAGTATATATATGTATACATATTTTCTATTATTTATATTTAAGTGAATTTTTATTTACCAAATTTATTTTTATAATAAATAAAAATATTCCTGCTACATAAGCAACCTTTGGGCCTTTGATTTATATGTGTAAAACACTTTAAGTTTAAACAAATGGAGCAATCTTTTTTTTATGCCATTTGCAGAAGAATCGAATAAAAAAAATATGTACATGCCAAATTTAATTAATATGTAACTTTATTTTATGTCTATATATAACAAACTTTGATGAAACATATTTTCTTATTTAGTTTACAAATAAACAATTTTTAGTTTTTAAAATAACTTAATTTAATTATTTAGTTTCTTATTTTATAATATCAGCGCTCAATATGGCAACCTAGAGATTTAACGACGACGGATCCGCCAAATTCTTCCTATAATAATGCATACGAGAAATTTATGTTTATATACAGTATTTCTTATTAATAAATACGATTTTTAATAAAATATATAAATTTATTTATTTTAAGAGTGATTCAAATTAACTAATTTAAAATAAAAGTTCATAAATATATGAACTAAGTTTTGGCAATATAGCGAAATCTTTTGGAAGTATTTATGTATTCGATAATAAGCTTTAGTTAAAAAAAAAAAAAAAAAAGGTATTTCTTTAATTTCCTTTAATTAAATATTACAGAAGATTTTATATATAAAATACTGACTTAATGAATGAAAAAAATAAGATTTACATAAATTAGTAAGTAAAATTTATTTGTTTTATTTTTCTTTTATTGTCGCAATTTTATCTTTTCTGTACACCTTACGTTAAGACAAAATATCCTTATCAAATTGATATTATGAGCCTTTAAAATATCAGAAGTTAAATATAATGAACTTTATTAAAAATATACGTCAGAAATATTATTTATGTTATATTGATATTTTTATTTATAAATAAGATTTATATTAAAAAATAAGAGTTAGAAATATCTTTAAAAAAAATAAAAAAGGTAAATAACAATTATTTAATCATTTGCTTTAGTACCAGTCAATAGTAAACATAATTAAATTCTTTTAATAAAATAAATAGGAGAAATTTGATAACTGAATATAAAATTATAAATAAGTCTACATATTAATTTGATCGTAAATAGGAATATCATGAGGGGTAACTTTTATTTGTTTGTCGTAAAATATGTTTATTTTTATAAAAAGAATTTTATTTTTCTATTTTATTAAATATGTTTTATTTATTACTATTTGTTAAACGTCATTTAAACTTAAAGATAGTTTTAAAAATCAAAAATGTTCCTTAAATTCTTACTAATAACTAAAAGAAATTTAATTGGCAAAAGAGAAAAGAAAAAAAATTACTGACCTTTCTTACTTCTCAGATAAATTATATAATCCAATCTCTTACAATATGTTACAAACACACATACTAACGTATTTTCAGAGAACCCAATCAATTAACGAAAACAAAGCCGAACATACACATTTTCAGACTTTCTAAACTATCCGAATGACTATATCCTACACCAATAGGTGACCTCCATATATTTAGTCATGAAATGAATGCGTTTTGTACTGAACATAGAAATTTCTATGATAATTACACCCTATAAACACACGAATTGAAACATACCAATCATGAGAAAATACATACGTATCATAGACATATAGGTATAATTAGACAAATATAATAAACACTCTATGGTGTTTTATCCATAACATCCTCACCTACTCTAATCATACCTAACTACTCATTTTTCCTAGAATAACCTAACCTTGATCTATTTCGGGTTGTAACCTCATCCTTCTTTTTAAATTAGACTATATCTCAAACATTACGTTTCTCATATCAACTTTCTCCAGTTACATTTGACACGGTCGAAAATATTATTATTATTATTATTCCACATTATAAATGACGGGTTTAATTAAAATAACCTAATCATGCCTTTCCTAACCTTGCTCAATATGAGAAGTTAATAAATGCACACGTAACAAATTACGCCTTCCTTACATAGACTCAACTAACCAATCATTACCTATCATTCAAATACGATGCAAATATTTCATATTAAACAAGAAAATAATTATTTTCATTTTTTATTCTGTGGTGATTTGTATTTTTATCATCATTTAACTATTTTAAGCATTTTTTAACAGTTGATTATCTGCACTTACAGAGCAAATACAGGAAATTCACAATTATAAACAAAGTATTACATTGAACACGAGCATACATCACACTGAAAGGATATGATTATATTAACATTACATCAATTTTGACAGTGAATTATATGCATTAAGTCATATATACATACATATCGTAGATATAGGTATGATTAAAACAAAATAATCTTTCTATGGAGGTTTTACCTTTAGCAACATCCTACCCAACCCTAACCAAAAATAACCATCTTTATTACGACATCTTCAAGTTAACATAACCTAACCTTGACCTATTTTGTCTTGTAACTTCCTATTTCTATAAATTAGACTGTATCTCAGACAAAGTTTCTCTTAACAACGATCTACAATTACATTTAACTTGGTCGAGAATTTTATTATTATTACTATTATTATTATTATTATTATTATTATTATTATTATTATTATTATTTCACATCAAAATAACAATGAAGGTTTCCCTGATATAACCTAATCATCCTTTCCTAACTTACTCAACTTATTCAGTTAACAGATGCACACCAAATAAATTACGTATTCTTAATGTAACCGCAGCTAATCAATCATTATCAACATTCAAATATGATGAAAGTATTTCATATTAAACATGAAAAACATTTATTTTCATGTTTAGCTCTGTTGCGATGTTTTTTTTATTATCATCAACTATTTCAAGTATTTTCAACATAATTAATTTTCTGCACTTATACAACAAATACAGGAAATTCACCATTACAAACAAAGTGATACATTGAACACGTCTATACATAACATTGAAAGGATATAATTATACTAATATTCCAATAATTTTGGCAGTAATTTATGTTTCGACATAAGAGCGTAGGTATATACCAAGTTAATATTGTTACCGACATGTTTCACAAAACACACGAAATGTGTTTTTATAAATAATATATAAAACTCAGCATCACATCTCTATCTCATGGTTCAAAAAATACACATTTTCATTTTTCAAACAAATATAATCTAATCTTACTATTCCTAACCCCCTTCAATCTGACAAATAAATAGATGCATACCTAGCAAATTTAACCTTAAATGGCCTTACCAATCAAATCAGTAATGTATATCTTACAAATTTAATCTTTACTGACATAACCTAACCTATCAGTAGTACAGTATGTCTTTGGATCCTCATATTTGTTTAATAAGGTAAGCTGCAGCATAAACATTATACTCATTGTCCAGTTTTACAGATGTTATGGATGTGACTTTAAACTATGCATTCATAACTAGAACATAATTCTAAGGACTGCCATAATCATTTCTCTCTTTTGATATTTTTCATACTCTTATATAACAATGTTAGTAGGTACTCACTCTGTTTCTTTTACTCTTCTCAACTTTACCTTCAATTTCTCATAAATAAACATTAGTTCATGAAGGTTTACTCATTTTAGCATTATATCGCTTGTTAACCTTATCATGACTTAACAAAAATATTGTTTCAGTGTCTACAAATCATTTTCAAGCTAAAGTAAATTAACGTAACTCTATAAGGTCATCTTAACTCACAACGTATATCCATCTCATAGGTCAGCGGTTCCCAACCTGGGGTACGCCTGCTATCGATTCTTTCGATAATTTCCTATTCTCTTCGACGGCTCTCCCGTCTCACTTGTAAATAACATTAACATTCTTGGTCTAAACATAAACAACAAATTGTCTTGGAAACCACATATCACGATGGTTGCTAAAGCAGCCTCTAAGAAGCTGGGAATTCTGTTCAGATTGCGAGAATTTTTTTATTCTGAGCAGTTACTCCAAATATATAAGGGTCTTATTCGTCCTTGTATGGAGCACTGCTCTCACATTTGAGGGAGCTCCGGCTCCTCCTCTCTTCTGGATAGGGTTGAGTCAAAAGCTAAAAGATTAATTAACTGTCCCCTACTTTCAAACTCTCTTGACCCTCTGTCTCTGCGACGTGACGTTGGCGCGCTATCTCTTTTCTACAGGTACTACAATGGCAGGTGCTTAGGTGAACTGGCCTCTCGCATTCCTCCAGCGTTGCGTCGTCCTCGTTGCACGAGGGGTGCCATGCTTTGGCACCAATTGTGTGTGGACGTAGGAAATCCCAGGCTAGCCCGTTGTGGTACCTCCTTCTTTCCAGCCACCTCTACTTTGTGGAATTCTCTACCATCATCTATTTTTCCTCCTGTATTTAATCTTCCACTCTTTAAGGCTTCCGTCTGCGCCCACCTGAGGTCTGTGCGTTAGGTGTGTGTGTTAGAATGAGTTTTACCCCTGTGTGTGTGCCCCCTCCTTGAAAAGGGCTCTGCCAGTGAGTGGTGGCGTTCTATAAAAAAAAAAAAAAAAAAAAAAGACGTATTTTTTTTTTTTTTTTTTTTTTTTTTTTTTTTTTTTTTTTTTTTTTTTTTTTTTTTTTTTATTATATATATATAATATATATATATATATATATATATATATATATATATATATATATATATATATATATATATATATATATATATATATATATATATATATATTTGTAATTTACTATTTAGTATATATATATATATATATATATATATATATATATATATATATATATATATATATATATATATATATATATATATATATATATATATATATATATATATATATATATATATATATATATATATATATATAGGCCAGACTGCACTTTAACATACTTAAATATTACAAAAATTACTAAACGTACATCAAAAAGGATTATATTTTTGAAATCCATAGCAAATTTTAAGTATGAAAAATTGGGAAATGAAAAATAAATTCTTATAATAAATTTATTACGTAAGTAAATTATACTTTTTTATTGCGCTAGAAAGAATTATACGTCTGGCAATGTCTCTTTTTTTAAAATAAATTTATCGAAATTGGAATAACTTAAATTTCGGTAATCACTAAGAAAATTGTAAAAGATGTGATATATATATATATATATATATATATATATATATATATATATATATATATATATATATATATATATATATATATATATATATATATATATATATATATGGTGTAATACATCAGTTAGGCTTGTATACATCGGCAATCATCGGTCATTCAGGTTAAATAAGTCGAATAAGTTTTGTTAGATCATCACTTATCGTACACAAACATTTTTTTAAAAATTTATTTTCAAGTATTTTACAATTTTCATTCCTAAAATTCGACAAGGATTCCAAAAATGTTATCTTTTTTTACGTACGTTCAGTAGTTTTTGTAATATTTAATTATGTTAAAGTGCAGTCTGACCATATATATATATATATATATATATATATATATATATATATATATATATATATATATATATATATATATATATATATATATATATATATATATATATATATATATATATATATATATATATATATATATTTTTTTTTTTTTTTTTTTTTTTTAAATATAATTAATTAATTAATTAGTGAATTTCAATACTTCCGGCATCGCTTTCTTCTGCAGTGGTTTTATTTGTTCCATTTATAGGCTCTTAATTTACTTGTGTTACATTGCTCGTGGGGTTGTGTTGTGTTTATTTTCAGTGAAAGAGTAGTTTCTTATAAGCGTTTGGCTTTTTGTCTGTGACATATATTGGGCAATATTTATATTTTTTTTTTTTAGTGACAGTTAACATTGTTTTTTAAAATGGAAAGGTGGCTGAAATCTGGAACTCTTAAGAGAAATTCAGAAAACGTTGAAATTCAATCTGGTTCCTCAACTGCAAGCACTTCTAATCAGCATGATGATTTACAAACGCAAGAAGACCAGTGTGCAGTGATTGATAGTGGTATTCTAATAATTGATAATACCATTAATAAAACGAAAAATATCAGGCCTCTTCTAAAGAAGAGAAAATATTCTGATGATTACTTGAAATACGGATTTTCATTTATGGGAGATGAGGACAATCCAAAACCGCTTTGTGTTATTTGTGGAGAAACATTGTCGAATGGCAGCATGAAACCATCTTTATTAATGCGTCATTTAGAAACTAAGCATCCAAGTTACAAACAAAAAGATGTCAGCTTTTTCCAAAGACTATTAAATGGTTCCAGTGTAACTTCGTATCTGATGTCTGCGAACCAACTCAATGACAACGCTGTGGAAGCATCGTACAGAATAAGTTACCGTATTGCTAAAAGCGGTAAAAATCATACAATTGCTGAAAACTTGATATATCCTTGCATTAAAGATGCTATTCAGTGTTTGTTCGGTTGAGGACTATGCTAAAAAAGTTAATAATATTCCCTTCTCAAACAATACAGTCTCTCGGAGAATTAAGGAGATGTCTGAGGATATAGAATATACAGTAATTAAAAAAAAGGATAAAAGAGAGCCCTTTCTTTTCATTACAGGTGGACGAAAGCACAGATGTTTCCAGCCTGTCAATTTTGCTTGTTATTGCACGGATATTTGACTGACAACAAACCTGAAGAAAATCTTTTACTGTGCTATCCTCTCACAGAAAGATGCAAAGGGGAGGATATATTTAATGCCATTCACGGGTATTTCTGCGAAAAAAATATTTCTTGGGTTATATTGCTGTGGTGTATGCACAGATGGTGGAAAATCAATGTCTGGCTGTTATACAGGCTTACGCGGTCGTATCAAAGAAATAGCTCTCAATGTAACTTGGAGTCATTGCTGTATTCACAGACAAAATCTAGCGATCAAACGCCTGCCAGATTCATTGAAAGAGGTGCTTGATCAATCAGTCAAAATTGTTAATTTTATCAAAGGCAGTTCAACAAACTCCAGACTATTTAAATCTTTGTGTGAACAGATGGACAGCATTCATACCACATTACTTTTTCACACAGAAGTAAGATGGCTTTCAAGAGGAAAGGTGCTAACAAGGTTGTTTGAATTGAGACATGAAGTTCAGGTTTTTTTTTGAAGATCATCATTTTAAGTTGGGCTCTAAATTCCATGAATGTAAATGGCTTCAAAAGCTGGCCTACTTGTCGGATATTTTTTTGGAAATAAATAAACTTAACTTAGGATTACAGAACAGTTCCATAAATATCTTTAAATTGTCTGACAAAATTGAGTGTATGATAAAAAAATTGGACTTTTGGGAATGTTGCATTATTAAAGACCAGTGTGAAGTTTTCGAGAAACTTCATAGTTTCTTATCTGAGAACGAGTTGAATATGTCAACTGAACTAAAAAATAGCATTATAGCTCACTTACAAGGACTTAAAATGTCATTCAGACAGTATTTTCCCAAGCGAAATTGTGAAGATAACTGGATTTCAAATCCTTTCAAGCGATTTATTCTTTGAACAGGCTGAAAAATTATCAGTTTGTGAAAAAGAAAAATTGATGTGAACTTTCAACCGATTTCTCTCTACAATCTGAATTAAAAAAAAAAAAAATTTCCTTGAGTTTTGGGCAACAGTGAGAGAAGA
>SEYY01001399.1:0-47500 GCA_009176605.1 Armadillidium nasatum | reverse complement strand
TAAGCATCATCATTTTCATCAGGTTTTCAAATCTGTCGTTCATCTCCTTCATTAATGTTTCAGTCATCCTTGAAACTCCCTTAGACTTAATAACATTTGTTAACACAACTTTCAATGTTGAAACAAGTGGTATCACATCTGACAAACATGATTCAGCTGAACTTATAGTCTTTGTTAATTCTTCAAAAGGCTTAAGGATATTAATACAATTATTTAAAATGTCATTTTCGTCACCTGTTAGAGGCTTTATTTTTGTGCTGCTTGAAGCATAAATGCAAATGGCCTCATTAATTTCGCTCATCCTCTCAAGCATATGCAAACTACTATTCCAGCGTGTTTGAATATCTTGCATGACAGAAAGTGGACGAACATTTAATCTTGTTTGTATTTTCTTCAGCTCATTTTGGGCTACAACGGAGTGATTGAAATGCGTAGCAATTAACCTACATTTGGTTATTAAATCGGATACACATTTTTGACTCATAATGGAATTTTTAACTACTATCCTGAGTTTGGTGTGCAAAGCAATTTACATTTTTCACTCTTACCAGAGAAAGTGCTTTTTTTATATTTGTGCCCGAATCCCTGACTACCCAGTGCACTTCATTTAATGAAATCTTCCATTTTGTCAGCATCTTTTCAAATACAGTTTCAAGATAGTCGCCTGTATGGCGTTCAGAAAGAGGTTCTGCGTTCAATACAAAATTTTGTATAGTAATTTTTTACTATCCGCGGATGCGGATGCGGTTGCGGATATCCAATTGCGGATATCCGCGGATGCGGATATTGGAAAAATGATGCGGATGCGGATATCCGGTCCACCTCTAATATATATATATATATATATATATATATATATATATATATATATATATATATATATATATATATATATATATATATATATATATATATATATATATATATAGTGTGTGTGTGTGTTTATGTTTCAGTTGGGTGTTGATGCTAAAAGAAAAAATACAACGAACAATTATTAATTTTATCTGATTTTTGAAGTAATAAATGAAGAAACAACGTAATTTTAAGTGTACATGAGAGATTGTAGCATTAAAGGAATCACAAAGTACAAATGTGAACCCACTAATTCATATTGACCTAAGTCACGAAAATAATAGAGAGCTCAGAATCTCCCAAGACAATTAATTTATTAATCACAAATAATGATGTCGGTGCCCAAATGAACATCCACAGAAGAAACAAAATTTAACAAAAACAATGGTCAAAGTTATTGCGAGTAGTAGGGGAGCGGAATTTTCGGTCAACCCTACCACTTACCACTCCTCAAACTACCCAAAATATATTAAAAAATATAAAAAATTAAAAATATTAAAAAATTTTTATTATAATATTATATATATATATATATATATATATATATATATATATATATATATATATATATATATATATATATATATATATATATATATAATATATATATATATATATATATATATATATATATATATTCCTTTTTCATTAACTTCTGCAACATTCGTGGTCTCTTTACGAATTTCCACTTTGTCGAACACCACCTCTCTTCTTCTAAACCTCATCTCTTATTCTTAACCGAAACTCAAGTGTCTGAGTGCTCTGACAGCAAGCCTTACTCTGTTTCCTTCTACTGTCTCTATCCTCAATTTTCAGCCAAAGGCGGATGTTGCGCATATGTGCGCAACGATGTTGTCTGTTCTCGTGTCTCTAATTTGGAGTCTTCTGAATTCTCTACTCTATGGCTTAAACTTTCTTGCAACTCTACAACTAAATTTATATGCTCTGTCTACTTATCTCCTAATTCTACAGACTATCCAAAATTCTTCGACTATCTTAACTCCAAAATAGAACACATTCTTTCTTCTTCTCCTTTCTCCGAAATCATCATATTAGATAATTTCAATGTTCACCACCGCCAATGGCTTTCATCTAGTTCTCACGATCAAGCTGGTGAACTCGCCTTCCAATTTTCTATCCAGAACAACCTTGAGCAGTTGGTGCATCTCCCTACCCGTATCCCTGATCGCCTTGGTGATGAACCCAACATACTTGATCTTTTCCTAACTTCTTATCCTTCTCCTTACACTGTTAAACTCTTTCCTCCTCTGGGTTCATCCGATCACCTTATTTCAGTATCTTGTCCTGTCTCTTCAAGTCTTCCGCATTTCGGTGCCACTAACTGGTCTGACTTGCGGTCGTACTTCTCTGATTTTCCATGGAATGATTACTGTTTCCGTGGGAGGGGTCCCTCTGAGTGTGCAGAGCGCATAACCGAGGTGATTCTCTCTGGCATGGAGGCGTACATTCCATATTCTTTCCTTTCTACTAAACCTAACAAACCTTGGTTTAACTCTGCTTGTTCTCGTGCTATCCGCCACAGGGATGCTGCCTTCAGGAATTACCGTCGTCTACAAACTCCTGAAACTCATGCAACTTATATTTCATCCCGGAATCGTGCAAAATCTATTCTCCGTAATACTAAAAACTCCTTTCCCCGCTTAAAATGCAAAAATTTTCTGGTTCTACTTCCTCACGCCATTTCTGGCATTTTGCAAAAAATGTCAACTCGAACTTTGCTTCTTCCTCTTTCCCTCCTCTAGTATCTTCTGACGGTACAACTGCCGTTTTGCCTTCCTCTAAAGCTGAACTCTTCGCTTAAACTTTTGCTTCCAACTCAACCTTAGACGATTCCGAAGCTGTTTCTTCTCCTTCAACCTCCTCAAACTCATTTATGTCTAAAATTATAATTTCTTCTAAAGATGTCACTTCTGCTCTCTCTGAGCTTAACACTAAGAAGTCGTACGGTCCTGATTGTATCCCTCCTGTGGTTCTCAAAACTTGTGCTTCCGAGCTTGCACCCTGCCTTGGTAAACTTTTTCGTCTGTCTTTCTTCTTCAACCTTCCCTTCTTGCTGGAAACGTGCGCTCATTCAGCCTGTGCCGAAGAAGGGGGACCCCTCTCAACCCTCTAACTATCGTCCCATTTCCTTAACCTCCGTTCTTTCTAAAGTTTTCGAATCTATCCTTAACAGGAAGATTTGGAAACATCTCAATTCTTCTAATCTTATCTCTGATAGCCAGTATGGCTTTCGTAAGAAACGCTCTACGGGTGATCTCCTTTCCCTTCTCTCTGACTCTTGGTCCTCCGCTCTTCGGCATTTGGGTGAATCTTTTGCTGTTGCGCTAGACATATCAAAAGCTTTCGATAGAGTCTGGCACAAAGCTTTGATTTCCAAACTTCCCTCTTTCGGAATCTATCCTTCTCTCTGATTTCCTTTCCGGTCGTTCTATAGCAGCAGTTGTAGACGGCCACCGTTCTTCCTTTAAATCTATTAATAGTGGTGTTCCTCAAGGATCTGTCCTATCCCCAACACTTTTTCTACTTTTCATTAATGACCTTCTCTCTGTTACTTCATCTCCTATCCACTCCTATGCTGATGACTCCACCCTTCATTACTCTTTTCAATTTGAAAGGCGCCCCTCTCAACAACAGTTACTAGATGCAAGGAGGGTTGCCTTGGAGCAGCTGACCTCTGATCTATCTCGTATTTCTAATTGGGGCAGAGAGAACATGGTTGTTTTCAATGCCACCAAAACTCAATTCCTCCATCTCTCTACTCGACACAATCTTCCACACAACTATGATATCTTCTTCGAAAACACTCAACTCAGACCTTAATCTGTTCTTAATATTCTCGGTGTTTCCTTTTCTCGTGATCTTTCATGGAAAGATCACATTACCTCTCTTTCTAAACAAGCTTCTAAGAGGTTAGGTGTTCTGATGCGCCTTCAGTATTTCTTCACTCCACCCCAGTTGCTTGCTCTGTATAGGGGTATTGTTCGCCCCTGTATGGAGTATGCTTCGCACATCTGGGGTGATTCCACACATACAGCCCTCCTAGAGAAGGTGGAGTCTAGGGCAATTCATCTCATCAACTCTCCTGCTCTTACTAACTCTCTTCAATCTCTTTCTGCCCGTCGAATTGTTGCGTCACTCTCTCTATACTATCGCTATTACAATGGACACTGCTCTTCTGAACTCTCTCGTCGCATACCTCCTCCACTGAGAAGGGTTCGTGCGACTCGACTTTCTACACAGTCTCATCCTTTCTCTGTCCAACTCACTGACCCCAGACTCAACCGCTATGCTCTGTCCTACATGTACTCTACCGGTAAAGTCTGGAACACACTCCCTTCTTCTATTTTTCCAAATTCCTATGACTTACACACCTTCAAGCGTCGTGTATCAGGTCACGTCTGCCTTTAATTTGACCATTCTTCCCCCTAACTCTGGTGGAATTGTAGTAGGCCTCTGGCCTTTGCCCACCAGAGGTGATAAAAAAAAAAAAAAAATATATATATATATATATATATATATATATATATATATATATATATATATATATATATATATATATATATATATATATATATATATATATATATATATATATATATATATATATAATTATAGGAAAAGGAAAAGATTTGGGTGGAGGTCGGGGAGTTTGAATGCATACTCCTATTACTTTTCGAGTAATATATATATATATATATATATATATATATATATATATATATATATATATATATATATATATATATATATATATATATATATATATATATGTTAAGCTGAAAATGTTTGAAAAAAAAGGAAGAGAGAAACCTCTGAATGAAATAGGTTTACTATAGAATGAAATTAAATTAGATCAGCTTGCAGACATTTAAAGTTGTAAGTTAGCAAAAGAGCCATTCCATGTGGTTGTTAGCCCATGATTTTTTATTTTTTTTTCACCTCCGGTTGGCAAAGGCCAGAGCCCTACTAAATGTTTGAAAAAAAGGAAGAGAGAAACCTCTGAATGAAATTAAATTAGATCAGCTTGCAGACATTTAAAGTTGGAAGTTAGCAAAAGGGCCATTCCATGTGGTTGTTAGCCCATTATTTTTTTTTTAACCTCTAGTTGGCAAAGGTCAGAGGCCTACTAAAATTTCCACCAGAATTAGGGAGAGAATCGGAAACCTTTCTCAATGGAAGAGGTACAAAATTGTGCGCTAACGTCACGTCGCAAAAGGGAGTCAAGGAGTTAGAAAGTAGGAGACAGTTTATTAGTCTTTTAGGCTTAGACTCAACCTTATTCAAAAGATGGTTGGAACCAGAACTACTCCAAATGTGAGAACAATACTCCATGCAAGGCAGAATAAGATCCTTAAATAATTGGAGTAACTGTTTAGAAGAAAAAATTCTCCCAATCTGAACAGAACTCGCAGTTTTTTATAGGCCACCTTAGCAACCGTTGTGATATGAGGTTTCCAAGATAAATTACTGTTATGTTCAAACCAAGAATATGTTGTTCATAGGTTAGGAAAGTTGGAAGGTGTTTTTGAGAGAGAGATGTGAAGTTGAATTTTGAAAGAGATGAATTTCACAAGGTTGCGGTGGCCCCACTGGGAAATCCCTTCCATATCGGCGAATGGAATCAGAAAGTCAAAGACGAGAAGCAACTCTAGAATGAAAAGAGGGAGCAGATTTGAAAGGAGTAAAATAATGGAGAACTGAGTCGTCGGCATAAGAATGAACAGAGTTAGATGTACAGCTGAGGAGGTCGTTAATGAAAAGTAAGAAAATAAAGTAGACAGAACCCTGATGAACACCACAAATAATAGGGAAAGAAGAAGTTGTTCCATCTACAAGTGGTGATATGGAGCAATTTGAGAAAAAACTAGACATGAGTAAACAAAGACAAGGAGGGAATCCAAAGAAAGGGAGCTTAGAGAGTAGCGACGCATGCCATACATGGTTAAAAAATTTGGATATGTCAAGCGCCATTACACAAGACCCTAAGGGCAAAAGACCATAAATCCGTAAGATAGGAAAGTATGTCACCAGAAGACCTCGAGCGTCGAAAGCCATACTGATCAATGAAATAAGAGTTGAGAGTTTCAAAGAATTTAGATAGAATACAAGTAAGAGCTATAGTTAGAAGGTTCAGAGTGACTACTATTTTTCGGGATCGGTTGAGCATATGCGCGCTTCCAGCACAGAGGAAAAGTATTATTAAGACATAAAGAGTAGAGTTGAACAAAGACAGACGACAGCTCGGAAGCACACTCCCTCAAAGGAATGCCATCCTTGTCACTTGCCTTCCTTACGTTCATAGATTTCAGGATCCCATGCATCTGATCATATGATATTACGGGTAAAGACAGAAGAAGTAGGAGGAGGAATGACGGAATCATCTAAGGTAAAATTTAGTGAAAAAAGCAGGCCGAAGAGACTGATCTTTTCAGTAAGAGTGTTAGCTACAGATCCATCAGATCGAATAAGAGGAAAGAAAGATTTGCAAAAATTGCTAAAAATATTTTTGTCAAGAGGCCTGTAATTTTTATAAGTAGGAGAACCAAGGAGGTAATCGAACTTCATTTTGGTGAAAGCACTCTTGGCCTGTCGAGGTATATCCCTGCAACCATTCCAAGCTGAATGAAAATTAGAAAGTGATAAGAGAAGAAAAAATTTTCCAAGCTCGATACGCACTGTCTCTATACTGAATGGCACGAGAGCAAGCGCCATCAAACCATGAATTTTGGGGAGAAAAGGATTTAGTTGAAGAGGGAATGAACCTACTTATCGAATCAGAAATCACGGCTTCCACTCTTTCGGCGGACACCGAAGCATCATCATTAGATTGTGGTCAGAGTTACCGATAGGAGGGAAATTGACGTAATTATAACGAGAAGGAGTAGTGATGAAACACGTCATGTGTATTTAAGAATTGGTTAGGACAATCTGTAATGTGTGTAGATTCCCTAATCAATTGCTCCAGATCGTTAAGAATACTGAATGATTTAGCCTCCTCCCCACCTGTATCAGTATGAGAGGAGCCCAACCACACTCAGTGATATCCGTTGAAATCCCTTAAATAGAGGACATCAGCATTTGAATGAGAAGATGTAACAGTCTCGTGAGAGGTAGTTAAATATTCAAAAAGAACCGGAATAGTAGTAGAAACACAAGATAATTGTAGTAGTAGGAAGAGAGATTTTAAGCCATAAAACATCGAAATTAGGGGATTCAAGATTTTCGAGACATGTTACTGGAGTGTTAATGTTTATATAGGTCTTAAGGCGAAAGTTGTATAATAAATTATAGATTGGGATATTTAGTTTACTAGAGAAGGAATTCCTTGATAACTGTGTCTCAAACAGAAGTAGAATGTTTGGGTGAAAGATAGAAAGGTGATGCTCAACAGATGCGAAATTAGCACTAAAATCACGGACGGTAGCAAAGTCAATAGAAAACCCATGCTTGCGCCCTCTACTTCCCCCATGACCTCGAACATGCAGACAGGCCATTCAGAACAATAACCACAAAATTCACACTCAACAATAAAAAAAATGTAAATAATAATCACCGCATCAGAAAAATTTTTAAACCTGTTTAAAAACAAAAATAAATAAATTTTAGGCATAAATGAGTTGGATGAAGTTGAAAGAGTAAGAACAGGAGGTGGAATTAGAGGCAAAGTCTGAGCGAAGAGTTCAGTTTTAGAGGAAGGCAAAACGGCAGTTGAACCCTCAGAAGATGCTAAAGAAGGGAAAGAGGAAGAAGCAAAGTTAGAGTTGACATTATTGGAAAAATGTCAGAGAGGGTTTGAGGAAGAAAAACCAGAAAGATTAAAGAATTTTCTTCTTAGAAATGAGTTTTTGGTGTTACCGAGAATAGATTTTGCACGATTCCGGGATGAAATATAAGTTGTATGAGTTTCTGGAGTTTGAAGACAACCGAAGACCCTGAAGGCAACAACCCTGCGACGGATAGCACGAGAACAAGCAAAGTTAAACAAAGGTTAAAGAATATAGAATATACGCCTCCATGTCAGAGAGAATCACCTAAACGGAAACAGTAATCATTCCAAGGGAAATCAGAAAAGTACAACCGCAAGTCAGACCAGTTAATGGTACCGAAATGTCAGAAACGTCTCCTCTCCGAAGACGGGGGCCGTTCTTGAGGAAGACTTGAAGAGACATGACAAAATACAAAGATAAGAGAGTGAACGGATGAACCCAGAGGAGGAAAGATTTAACATTGTAAAGAGAAAGATAAGTTAGGGAAAGGTCAAAGATGTTGGGTTGATTACCAAGTCGTTCAGGGATATGGGTAGGCAGATGCATCAACTACTCAAGGTTCTTCTGGATACAAAAGTTGTAGGTAAGTTCACAAGCTGGACCATGAGAACTAGATGAAAGCCATTGGCGATGGTGATCAATCAAATCATGATGATTTCGGAGAAAGGAGAAGAAGAATGTGTTCTATTTTAGAGTTAAGATAGTCAAAGAATTTTTTTAGTCTCTAGAGTTAGGAGATATGTAGAGAACAAATGAATTTAGCTGTAGAGTTGCAAGAAAGCTTAAGCCATAGAGAATTAAGAAAACTCCAAATTTGAGACCCGAGAACAAACAACATCGTTGCGCACATATGCGAAACATCCGCCTTTGGCTGAAAATTGAGGATAGAGACAGTAAGAGGAAAGAGTAAGGTTTGCTGTCAGAGCACCCAAACACCTGAGTTTCAGTTAAGAACTATCGCAGAGAACAGATATATTTCTCTGTATTTCTTTTGTGCTAACTGAAAATTCCCTCCTCCAATAACAATCTAAATATTGTATATAATTACATAAAGAATTTAAGTGTCGTAACAAATTACCAATTCAACTTGCTAAAAATATGAATGCCAGAAAGTGAAAAAAACGCAAGCAATATTAACTGCAAAAACAATAAAAGAATAAATATAATGAAAAAAAAAACACGTTGAAGATGACGCGACTCTTGAGGAAAGTTTCTCCTCTAGTCAGGAAAATGCTCTTCTATCTAACACCACTTCCTTATTATTAACTCCCCCTTCCAATCCCACGATAACTTTAATTTAGAAATGAATTTAACTGTATAAAACTTGAAAGAGGAAATTGTTTCCCTTAAAAATGCATTTATAAAGTCTAGGCAACAGAAAGATTAAGAAATAAAAGATCTGAAAACCAGGATAAGTATATTCGAAAATGATCAAAAGGAGGACACCCCCTTCGAACCCTGACTTTTCTGAGTTCCAAAACACGGTACAGACAATCGAGGAATCTCAAGAACAGGTCCAAACGGACGGAGCATATAAAAAATATTTGAGTGATTACTGGACATGTAAAAGAGAACTAAGAATAAAAACTGCAAAGAAACAATTGCAAAAATTATAGAGGAGAAACAAAATAAAAATAAACCAAAATGCGGTAGTGAAGTATACTGATAGGTACTAGAAAAATGGTGACATTGAAAGATATAAGGATAAAATACCGTTCAGATTTAAAATAAAAGAAGGACTAAAATCCAAACTAAGATCTGCTTGTATAAAAGAAAAGCCAAATTTCTACAATAATAATATTTAACACCGAAAAATAAACAACTAAAAAAAAACCTCTGGCTATAAGAAAGGACCATAGAATCATTTGTTCCTGTTACGTTAAAAATGGCACACTAAGCATAAAAAAATCACCAACTGGTGAAGCAATCAAAATCAAAAATGAGGCCGAACTGGACGAATTTCTAATCTCAGCCAATATTTTCGACCGAAAGATTATAAGGTTTTGAAATCTTAATACTGTGAGGAAGTAACTCTAACAAACAAATTAGCTATTTTTTCAGTCCCAGTTATTAATATTATAATCATCAATTTAGGTGATTTCAATGTTTACCACCACCAATGGCTTTCATCTAGTTCTCATGATCCAGCTGGTGAACTCGCCAATTTTCTATCCAGAAGAACCTTGAGCAGTTGGTGCATCTCCCTACCCGTATCCCTGACCGTCTTGGTGATAACCCAACATTCTAGACCTTTTTCTAACTTCTAATCCTTCTCATTATACTGTTAAACTCTTTCCTCCTCTGGGTTCATCCGATCATCTTCTTATCTCCGTATCTTGTCATGTCTCTTCAAGTCTTCCGCAAGAGCGGACCCTTCCTTCGGCGAGACGTTTGTGGCATTTTGGTGCTACTAACTGGTCTGACTTGCAGTCGTACTTTTCTGATTTTCCATGGAATGGATACTGTTTCCGTGGGAGGGGACCCTTGAAGTTTGCAGAGCACATAACTGAGGTGATTCTCTTTCGCGTGGAGGCGTACATTCCATACTCTCTCCCTTCCACTAAACCTTATAAACTTTGGTTTAACTTGTTCTCGTGCTATCCGTCACAGGGATGCTACCTTCAGGGACTACCGTCGTCTTCAAACTCCAGAAACTCATGCAACTTATATTTCATCACGGAATCGTGCAAAATCTATTCTTCGAGATTCCAAAAACTCTTTTCTCAGCCGCAAATGCAACAATTTTTCATGCTCCTCTTCCTCTCGCCCTTTCTAGCATTTTGCAAAAAATGTCAACTCTAACTTTGCTTCTTCTTCTTTTCCCTCCTTTTCCTGACGGTTCAACTGCCGTTCTGTCTTCTTCTAAAGCTGAACTCTTCTCTCAAACTTTTGCTTCTAATTCAACCTTAGAAAATTCCGGAGCCGTTCCTACTCCTTCAACCCCCTCCAACTCATTTATGCCTAAAATTGTAATTTCTTCTAAAGACGTCACTTCTGCTCTCTCTGAGCTTAACACTAAGAAGGCGTACGGTCCTGATTGTATCCCTCCTGTGGTTCTCAAAACTTGCACCCTGCCTTGGTAAACTATTTCGTCTATGTCTTTCTACTTCAACCTTCCTTTCTTGCTGGAAACGTGCGCTCATTCAGCCTGTGCCGAAGAAAGGAACCCTTCTCAACCCTCTAACTACCGTCTCATTTCTTTAACCTCCGTTCTTTCTAAAGTTTTCGAATCTATCCTTAACAGGAAGATTTGGAAACATCTCAATTCTGCTAATCTTATCTCTGATCGCCAGTATGGCTTTCGTAAGAAACGCTCTACTGGTGATTTTCTTTCCCTTCTCTCTGACTCTTGGTCCTCCGCTCTTCGGCATTTCGGTGAATCTTTTGCTGTCGCGCTGGATATATCGAAGGCTTTCGATAGAGTCTGGCACAAAGCTTTGATTTCCAAACTTCCCTCTTTCGGAATCTATCCTTTTCTCTGTGGCCTTCTCTCTGATTTCCTTTCTGGTCGTTCTATAGCAGCTGTTGTAGACGGCCACCGTTAATCCTATAAATCTATTAATAGTGGTGTTCCTCAAGGATCTGTCCTATAATCAACACTTTTTCTACTTTTCATTGACCTTCTCTCTATTACTTCATCTCCTATGCTGATAACTCCACCCTTCATTACTCTTTATATTTTGAAAGGCAACAGTTAATAGAAGCAAGGAGGGTGGCCTTGGAGCAACTAACCTCTGATCTCTCTCTCATTTCAAATTGAGGCAGAGAAAACATGGTCGTTTTCAATGCCTCAAAAACTCCTTTCCTCCATCTCTTCTCGACACAATCTTCCACACAACTACGATATCTTCTTCGAAAACACGCAACTCAAACCTTCATCTCTCCTTAATATTCTAGGTGTTTTTTTTTTCTCGTGATCTTGGAAAGATCACATTACCTCTCTTTCTAAACAAGCTTCTAAGAGGTTGGGTGTTCTGAGGCGCCTTCAGTATTTCTTCACACCACCCCAGTTGCTTGCTCTTTATAGGGGTGTTGTTCGCCCCTGTATGGAGTATGCGTCACCCATCTGGGGTGTTTCCACTCATACAGCTCTCTTGGAAAAGGCGGAGTCTAGAGCTTTCCGCCATATCAACTCTCCTTGTTTCACTAATTCTCTCCAATCACTTTCTGCCCGTCGAAATGCTGCGTCACTCTCTCTATTCTATCGCTATTACAATGGACACTGCTCTTATGAACTCTCTCGTCGCATACCTCCTTCATTGAGAAGGGTTCGTGCGACTCGTCTTTCTACACAGTCTCATCCTTTCTCTGTCTAACTCTCTGACTCCAGACTTAACCGCTATGCTCAATCTTACATGTACTCTACTGGTAATGTCTGGAACACATTTCCTTCATCTATTTTCCCAACTTCCTATGACTTAGGCACCTTCAAACGCCGTGTATCAGGTCATGTTGCCCTTAATTTGACCATGTTCCCGACTTTCCCCCTAACTCTGGTGGAATATTAGTAGGCCTCTGGCCTTTGCCCACCAGAGGTGAAATAAAAAAAAAAAAAATAAATATATATATAATATATATATATATATATATATATATATAATATATATATATATATATATATATATATATATATATATATATATATATATATATATATATATATATATATATATATATAGCATTAGTGATGGATCGCATGTCATATTGTCTCATTTGTGGATGCGGATATAGAATTTTCGTCAAGCGCGGATGAGAATGTTGAATTTTCGAAAGTGTGGATGCGGATGGGGATGTACAATTTTTGCAAGTTCGAATGCAGATACGGATGTTAATTTTGATGAGGATGCGAATACCATCACTATATATATATATATATATATATATATATATATATATATATATATATATATATATATATATATATATATATATATATATATATATATATATATATATATATATATATATATATATATATATATATATATATACCTAAAACCGTTATTCCTAAAACAAATGCACAAAGTCAAACCACCTTCCTATAGGTATATAAAAAGTCTTTTTTTATTGTCCAACAAATTTAGTTCTTGACGATTCTATCTATTATAAAGTATATACTTTCAAACAAATTACCCTATTACCTAACTCTAAATATATTTTAAATACCACAGTTGTATCTAATGTTCAAACTTACCCTACAGAAAAGCTTACATTAATCACTCAAAATAGTAATAATAGTCAACTCTTCATAGGATCCGTAATGAGTAATTTATTTAGAATGTATTAATTTAGATAATGACCCAATACACCTTTACAATACAATACTTTCCTTACAACTGCTTCACCTGTTCTGGTTACAGAGTCAAACAATTCCGTTTCTCCTACTTTAAATGCAGTTACTATTTCAATTGGGTTTTCCGATTCCAAAATAAGGAATGTTTATAACGAAATCCTCCTTTTTCATTCTACAAAATCTACTGATACCTATGTTCTTCAAAATCCACAACAGTTGGATGACATGTTAGACTTTTTAGTTAAAAATAGGACATAATTTCCCATGAAGACGATGCCGTAGGATGCTGTGACTTGGTCACTTTCCAGGTAAAATTAAAGGAAGGTAGTCCTAACTACATCTATACGCCGCCTTATAGGCACCCTCATATCTTCAAGCCATAGACAAATGGGTTGAAGATAATTTGAAAAAAGAATACATACAAACTAGTTCTTCTCCTTTTTCCTCTTTTCTACTAGTTATTCCTAAGAAATCCTGCTCTAAGCTACACATTGTTTTGAGTTAGAGGCAATTAAATGCTGTTACCATTCCTGACCGTTTTCCGTTACCTAATATTCCTGTCTATTATAGGCGACTCTTAAGTGTTTAGTACTTTAGATCTCTCTGGATTCACTCACATTATGGTTGAGAAAGAATCTAAAAAATATCTAGCTTTTTCTAAAGCTACAGGTCATTTTGAACCTAATAGTCCTTTCGTGTTTAGTAGAGAGATGGAAATGGTTCTTTCTGGACTATATTAGGCCTTCCTTTTTTACTTTTCATCGATGATTGCCTCATCTTTAGTAAAACATGTATGAAAAGTTATTTTAAATAAAAATTTGATTTTAATTTTGTAACAATTATATTTCAAATGTGTCAGATTGTGCCCCTCTTAATAAATAATTTAAGAGCCTGACACTTTGATCTTACAAAACATCTAATTGTGATTAGTTCCAACCTTCCCCAAAACTCACAAAGGAAGAATATGGCAGCTTGGTTGATTTTAATTTACTCAAGCTTAAGAAAATATAAGTTTCTGGCTACCTATCTAAATGGTTGCATGCTTACTACGTTGGGTACTAGATATATATTCACCAACTGGATTTTGTTATTTTGTGCTGCCTAAGCAATTTATTTATATATTACTGGCCATTCTTTTAAATCTGTTTTACTCCTATTTATGAGGCTTTGTCAATATACGGGGAGGGGAATTCAAGAAACATACTGTATTTCAGTATACCTAACTATGCTACCAGCATTTGGCTACGTCTGGTGAAGTTTTGCCCTTGTTCAGACTGCATTTCTATCAAGGAGCTTCAAAATCTTGGAAGAGAAGTATATGAAGCAAGATATAATCAGGAAACATAATTTGGTAAGTAAGTTTAAAGTGTCAGGCTTTCTATATAATTTCTTAATTGTTCTTTATATAAAGGATTGCCCACATAGGCAAAGTTGCCAATCATATAAATATTTATTTTCAGTTTGAAAATCATTCATTGTGACCACATTTGGCATTGATCCACAAGGCACAAACTGAAGCATTTGAAGTTATTATTTACATTGTGAGTTGCGACCAGGTTATAGCTTAAATTTCTTTAATATTTACATTTGATTTAAGACCTGGAAAGACAACTTAAAAATTATTTCCATTTTTCAGTTCTGGGCTGGTTTTGCAATTTTGATGGAGCTTTGGCTTGGAGTATTCAACCACAATAATCTGTTCTATAGTAACTTGAATGTACAGTTTAATGAAGTTAAAAGTAATTTTTTTTTCTTTTCTTTTAATTCATTGGATTCCCGTATTTGAGTTATTTTCATTGTCATAAAAATCAAACTTATAAAAACCTGGATGTTTAAGAATTTTAATTAATTTAAATCTTTTTAATACAATTTTGAGTATTTATTATTACTATTTTTGTATAAAACAATCGAAGAACATTATGATAGCCTTACTAAGATCTTTAATGCTCTCAAAAGAGCTAATCTACGAATTAAATTAGAAAAGTGCGAATTCTTTAAAATTAGTGTCACCTACTTAGGCTTCAAAATTAGTGACAAAGGACTAAGTCCTGACCCTAAAAAGTTAGAAGCCTTACAAGGTTTCACAATTCCTACCAATGTTCAGAACTCCGTTCTCTTCTCGGATTCTTTAATTATTTTCGTCATTTAATTCCTAATTACAGTCATATAGCTCATCCGTTAACCCAGTTACTCAAGAAAAACGTTCCTTTTAATTGGAATATTGTTTAGACAAGCAGCTTATGACAAATTAAAGAAATTACTTCTTTTAGACCCTACTTTACCCTTCCCTGACTTTAATTTAAGTGTAGACGCCTCATTATGGCATTGGAGGTGTATTAGCTCAACTCGATACTAATGGTTTAGAAAAGCCTCTTGCTTTTACTTCCAAACTGATCAATAAAGAAGAAAGGAATTACAGTACTACAGAGCGCGAATCCTTAGCTGTAATTCCTTCTCTTTCCAAGTTTAGAACCATTATCCTCGGCTATAAATTAGTCATATACATTGACCACAGTGCACTCGTGCATCTGTTTAGACATCGCCAGTTAACTGGATGACTCGAAAAATGGATCCTTTGTTTGTGTACAAAAAGGGAAAGCTAAATATAGTCTCAGACTACCTTTCTCGTCATCTTGCTCCTAATGTTGCACAAACTAATTCTATAGTAGGTATTACTTCCTTAAATACTAAATTATCTGACCTTAATAAACAAGCCTTATACACAGAACAAGGAAACCTTTAATCAAATGGTATGAGAATTTACCTAACGAACGCTTAGGTGCACCTCATGTCATCATTAACGAACTTCTCTATTATGTCACCGCTGACAATACATGTCTCTTACAAGTCCCACATTCCCTTATCTACACAGTTCTCTTCTTAAACCATAACGCTCTCGGAAGTGGACACCCAGGTGTTTTACAAACTGAGAAACGTATCCATGAATTATATACCTTTCCTAAAATGACACAACTTTGTAAATCTTTTTGCAAAGAATGTTCATCCTGCCTAGAGATAAAAGGTAACAAATATTCATCCTATAGGTATCGGTACCGTTTGCATTCGATCGTTCCACGAAAATCAATCAACTAAATCAATTAGTTGGATTCTCTGAATCCATGTTTTCGAGAAAAGCACCCTCAATTTATGTTTCGAAAATGACGTCATAATTTTGGAGAAAAGATAAACAATTGCTTTTTTAAATAACAAGGATAATTTATAATTTCATTTTGAATGGAATTTGTGGTAACCCATGAGAGTTTTAAATCTGGTCAAGAGCTTAGACTAACATTTCAAAAAAGCAAACTCAATTATTTACAATCTAATTTGTTCTGTGCATAACTAAATTTTGTTGTAGGATTTTCCTGCAAGTTTTTGTCTCTTGCTTTCATATAAAAATACTTGTGGTGTTTATAAAAGTTTCATGAAAGTCGAGAAATAGGTTCTTCACAAATACCATGAGGTAAAATTTAATGAACAAAGCATAATGCATTTTTGTTCTACTTAAGTAAACTAATTTTATAACACTGAAAATCGGTTACCAATTCAAAACTTTATTGCATTTTTGTTCTACTTAAGTAAACTAATTTATATATTATAACACTGAAAATAGGTTACCAATTATTTATATAGGTTACTTTATTGCAATTGATGTAAATTAGATTAACATAGTTTATGAAGCAATATATTACCAAAAAAAAATAAATAAATAAATAAAAATTTGAATGACTAATTACCTCGCCAACTGGTTTAACATTTTTCCACAATGCGGGGTCACTATTACCAATGGTTGTTTCAAGAGTGCAAAGTCCTGAAGAAAGAGTATAAAAGTCATCACCCGAATGCAGATAGGCTGGATACGATGAAAATGTAGCTGTATGACCAGGTACAATAGCTGATGACTTTGAAATAGAAGTGAAGCCAAATGGAAAAATGTACTTTTTCTGAACTCTTAGCATAGACTGAAAACTAAATTAATATGTTAGATCATAAATTTTTTTCTAGAAGAAATGGATTATTTTCCTATGTTTACAATTCTTAAAATTATTTTTTATTAGCATCTAGATTATCATTGCTTAACTAAGACATATTTTGATTTTGTTAAAATTTTCAAGACGTGTTGACACATGTAAAACAGTAGTCAAGCTAGGACAAAAATCATAAACTTCCGACTTTGATTTCAGATAATTTTAAAATATTAAACTTCAGTTTAACCAGTTTATGTAACTATAATAATCAATTAAGTTAACATAAGTTGTACAAAAGTTATTTGATGATCATTGTATTAATTGCCCAGTACATGTTAACATTAGTATGTATAATGGTAATAAGTTTAAGTCTTAGTGGAAGGATGTGTTGTGATAGTGCTCTAGTTTAGTGTGTGCGTGTTTTTTTTTTTTATAAATATATATTTTTTTCTTAATGTGTTGATCTACTTAAATTTTCTCTAATGTGTAAAGTGTATTAATCTTTTAGTGTTTTTAATTAATTTTAGGAAGTTTTTTACTGACAGAAGTGATCGCCTTTTTTAAAATAAGTATTGTTTTAACGTTAATTAAACTTTTACCGTTTTAAATTTGATACATATTTTCTTCGGGGTTTCAATTAAACTGTTCTAGTCAGGGTTTATACCTTTTTTTTTACTTAATCATATTTTTAATATTTTTAATATAAATTTTAAGTTTTAATTTTTAATACTATTTATTGCTAATGCTAGTTTTTTTGTGTTCGTGTGTGTAAACTTTTCTATAGGAACAAGGGATGAGGTCTAGAAAAGAGGTGGTGTTTGACAACTCCTAAGTAGTGATGGGGGAAGGAGTGGATATGAGGCAATGTTAGGAAGCTGCCCCTCCAAGCTTCTCCGAGGAAGTTTTTCATTTCGCTTTGTGAGTTATTTTTTTAAAGGTAATGTTGTGTACGTGCTTGTAAATTTGTAGGATACATGGGAAGAAAGGGGAAAGTTGTGGGAGTATAGAGACTACAATGTGAGTCAAGGGTACACTAGAGACCCTCTGAGAAGATGAAACGCGAAAAGGAACGAACCAAAGGGCAACGGAGTGAAACGGAATGGTCTAGCCCACCCTATTACTCCGTGGGTTAAGCCCAATGTGGGGTACTTTCATCGCTTTGGACGGCGCTACATTCTCCCCTAATATATATATATATATATATATATATATATATATATATATATATATATATATATATATATATATATATATATATATATATATATATATATATATATATATATATATATATATATATATCAGAAGTGAGCATTAACGCAAGTTAAAGTGTAAGAGCGTAAGTAGCGGACTAAGTGAATGACTAGCATTCTTGCAAAACTTTTGAGAAAACAGTGCTCTTGCACTTGCGCTTCACCAATTTTTTTAAAGGGTGCAAGCTAAAGTTTTGTAATGTTTTCAAGAAAAAGGAAGAAAACGAGTGTAATATATATATATATATATATATATATATATATATATATATATATATATATATATATATATATATATATATATATATATATATATATATATATATATATATATATATCAGTAATGGACGAATCCGAATACGGTTTCGAAGGTTTTTTTTCGCGGATTGGGATAAGAATTCTAGAATTGCAAATTTGGCTGGATTCGGATTTGAAGGTCTTGGATATGGATTCGGATTCAGATTTGAAAAATCCAAAAATTAGGTTGATTCGGATTCGAGAAATTCAAAACTCACATAGATTTGGATTCGAAGGTTCGAGTTCGGATTCGGATTCAAATCTTTTATGCTAACATCAAAATTTGAGTAACCTTTTTTTCCTACTGATAAAATGTTTTGGGTCTTAACAAAAAAGTCTCGAATAACTTCTGTAAATCTGTCTTTCCTCTCTTATTTGCTCTGACAGTACTGTAACTAACTCTCCTTTTTGAAAAGTCTAATATTTTCAACATCTTTTCTTCAACTAATTACACCCTGGAAGATTCTATCATCCCTCATCTTACTCCTCTTCTCAGGTATTCTATGTTTCAACCTGTAATCATACATGATCGGTTGCATGAGATCCTGATATCTATGGATGACACTCCTCCTCGAATTTTGAGGGAGTGTCCGTCTAAACTAGACTCTGACCTTGTTCCACTCTACTCTCCATACCTCAATACTAATACTTTCCGTATGTGCTGCAAGTTGGCATATGTTCAGTCGATTACAAAGAAAGGTAGCCGTTCTAATCCTTTCAAATATCGTCATATAGCTCTCACCTGTATTCTGTCTAAAATCTTTGAAACTCTCCTCAATTTTCATTTCCGGGATTATCTGGAAACTCGTACTATTTCCTCAGATCATCAGTATAGCTTTCGACGATCGTGGTTTACTGGTGACATATACTCCTATCTCACTATTTTAAGATTTTCTGCCTTTAGGGATAGCGCTTGAGATATCCAAAGCTTTTGACAATTTATGGCAAGTGTTATTACTCTCTTTCTAATCTCCCTTCCTTTGAATTTCTTCCCTCTTTTTACTTACACATGTTTAGTTTTCTCTCAGATTGTTCAATATCTGCATTTGTTGATGAAGCGACCCCTTCCTCTTTTCCTGTTAATTGTGGTGTTCTCAAGGTTCTGTTCTGACTCCAACTTTACTCTTACTTTTAATTAATGATCTCGGCAGCATTTCTAAATTTATTCATTCTTTTACCGATAACTCAACTCTCTATTCTTCTACTCGTCTCAACTCTACTTTCTCTTTTCAATCTGATCTTGCCGCTCTGGATGGGTTTCCGGTGGTGGGGGGTCACTACTTAAGCCTGGTTTAATTCAACTTCTTCACATATCTCTTCCAAAAACACCTCCCAACTTACCTATGTTCATCAACGCCTCTCCCGTCTCACCTGTGAACATCAACAATATTGTTGCTCTAAACATAAACAGCAGATTCTTTTCAAAACTTTCATATAACAACAGTTAAAAGGGCGGCTTCAAAGACGATAGGAATTCTATTCAGGTTAGGAGAATTTTTTTTCTTCCGAACAGTCACTCCCATTATATAAGGGTCTTATCCACTATATATAGAGTACTATTCTCTCATTTGGTAGGTGATTGTGAGGGGAGGGGGGAGGAGAAATGTTTTTTGGACAGGGTTCAGTTTAAGGCGGAAAAACTAATAAACTGTCCCCTATTTTCAAGAAAATAGGGGACAGTTGTCTGACTTGGACTACTTCGAAATAGGGGTATCTGCCATATGACAGTGGCACACAATCTCTTTTCTACAGATCTTATATTGGCAGGTGCTCAAGGTAATTGGCTTTTCCCATTCCACCACCTTTGCATCACACTCGCAGCAAGAGGAGAGCCATGCACTTACATTAATTTTGTGTGAATATTGCAAACTCTATGTTTGTCCTTTCCTGTTCTTATATTTACTGTAATTTTAATTTTGAATTTTTACATATATTTTACTTTAATTAGTGTTGAATTCAAATAAAGAAATATCAAGTGCATTTATTTCGAATAGTGTAATGAAGGAGTATCATCTTGTAAGGATACTCTACTAATGATCTATGTCTTTTCTCTGTCTATTGGTACTCTGCTTTATGGCCTTTCTGAGAATCATTTTCTGTGGTACTAGACATATCAAATAGGCTTCAATAGAGAGCTCTGATTTTTAAACTTCCCTATTTCGGCATCTATATTTCTCTCTGAGGCCGAGTTCTAGAACAGTTGCGGTAGGCGTCCACCGTTTATGCTTTAAGTTTGCTAATAGTGGTGTTCCTCAGATATCTATTCTAACACCAAATATTTTTCTGTTTTTCATTAGTGACTTTCTCTCAATTAATTTATTACTAATCCTCTCCTAAGTCGATAACCATACAGTCCATTAATCATTTCATTTCGAAGTTCATCTCACTCAACAGCAATTAATTATCGCTAAAAGGGTAGCCCTGAAGAAACTAACTTCTGATCGTTTTTCAATTTCATTATGGAGCAGAGAAAACATAGTTGTTTTCAGTACCCCAAAAACTCAGTTCGTCCATCTTTCTACTCGACATAATATTCCACACAACTATGACATCTTCGAAAAGACAACTCAAACCCTTATCTGTAATAAATATTCACGGAGTATCTTTTTCTCGGGATCTTCCTTTGAAAGGATCACATTATTTCTAATTCTAAACAAGTTTCTAGATGATTGGTTGTCTTAGGTGATTTTGAAATTTCTTCACTCAAGATGCTTGTTCTATATAGAGGGTTATTCGTTTGTGTATTTCATTCACACAGTTCTCTTTGAAAAGGTGGTATATAGGTATTTTCGTCTTATCATCCATTTTGCTCTTTCTAACTTTCTCGGTATGATACGTATATTTTTATTTTTACCCCCACGCGCTGCATTTACTCCTTCAACGGCATTTTCTTTATGAGCTAAATAGTCAGAAGCAAATCTGCCATCAGTTCAGTGTCTCGGAGTCTTCAGTTGCGGGAGTTTGCACGGGAGACCGGGGTTCGATTCCCCACTGGAAAGCCAAATAAATTTTCTATGTCGTGAATTCGACGAAGCTATTCTATTACAGCAGCGGGTAACGAGGCGAAGAGGATCTAATTCTCCGGATGGCCTTCAGCAGTGCTGAACGTGCGCCCAACGCCCGGGTTGTCTACAATAAGGTTCTTGCATTATTGTATTGTGGGATGTCTGACTTGGACTACTGTGACAATTCTACCCTCCCTTGTAAATCTCCGCCACTGTATCTCTGGAAATCTCGAATACATTTTGCAAAAGGAAGAAAGGACTAAGTAAAAGTCACAGACTGCCTACCCTAAACAAATACTGATGGCACGTGCCAATATATATATATATATATATATATATATATATATATATATATATAATATATATATATATATATATATATATATATATATATATATATATACGTCCTTGGTGAATGCCGGGTAGTAGGCGCGTGATAGCCACCACTTTTACTTCGGAGCGTTGGTAGCCTCAGAAGGAAGGCTACTTCAAAGGAGGAACCACAGTCGAGGGGAAATGGTTTGCCAAACTGGGTCTCCTTTAGGGAGCAGAGGCGTTTGAACTTTTTTCTTCTGGGACGTCTTCTTCTGTTGCTGTAGGAGCAGCTTCTTCTTGACTCTGCTTGGGAACGTCTTCTTCTGCTGCTGTAGTGGCGGTTTCTTCTTCGGCTTCTTGGATAAAGTGAATTTAATAATATTTGCTAATGACCTTTTGAAATTATCTCAAAATGTAAAGGATCAATTAACAAATTATTTGTTTTTTAACTATTATTCCTGGTTTATTGTTGGTTTCTTAATTTTAACAAAAATGGTTTACAACGTTATTATTATTAGTTTTATAAAATCACATTGAAGTAACATACTAAATTTTATATATTTAAAGTAGAAAATATTGTTTTATAATATATTTAAATATTACATATTAAAATATATTAAATTCGAAATTTTTAACATGAACATTTTTTTATTGCAAATACAATACAATATAAAACAAATATATTTTCCATTTTATAATAGTTTTACCTTCTAGTTTCCCGGCAAAAAATAGTTTTTAGGCGGGAAAATGAGAAGAAAAAGCGCGTAAGAATTTGATATAACAATATATATAATTTACATTATATTTTAAACGTTTTTCTTTTTAAATTAATAGTTTATACCTTTATACATAAATAATAATTATTTTTATAAAAAGGAACTTTATTTTTATTTATTACTTGATTTTAACTGCTTTTTAAAAACAAAATTATACACAAGCTTACGCTTGAAATTTTAATTTTTTATAGAAAACGTTTTTTAATATTTTGGATAACTATTTTAAATATATATATATATATATATATATATATATATATATATATATATATATATATATATATATATATATATATATATATATATATATATATATATATATATATATATGTGTGTGTGATAGGACGATTAATCGTTATCGGCATCGAGAATCGGAAGAATCGTCAAATTTCATGGAAACGGAATCGGCATCGGAATCGGAGTTTTTCTTCACTTTTCTTATTCTCACATTTCTGGTTATTTTAAAAAATAAAGCATTTTACAAAGATAATGTAAATTTTTTTTAAAAGTCTTCTCTGGTGGGAAAAGGCCAGAAGTCTAAACATTTCTACCAGAGTTGGAGCAATACCGGAACCTGATCGTTAAACGCTCACATGTCCCGATACATGGCGCATGAAAGTATACAAGCCAAATGAAGTTGGGAAAACAGACAACTGGAGTGTGTTCCAAACTTTTCCAGCAGAGTACATGTAAGACTGATCATAGTGGTTAAGTTTGGTATCAGAGAGTTGGACAGAGAAAGTATGAAACCCTGTGCAGAAAAGTGTGTTGAACGAGCCCTTCTCTTTTCATCGAGATAGTTTAGAAGAGCAGTATCCATTGTAATAGCGATAGAATAGAGAGAGAGACTGACACAACAATTCGACGGGCAGAAAGTGACTGGAAAATTAGTGAGAGGGAAAGTTGGTAAGACGAAAAGCCCTTGACTCCACCTTTTCAAGGAGAGCTGTATGAGTGGAACCACACTAGATGTGTGAGGCGTCTCCATACAGGGGCGAACACCACCAGGGTTGGTACCCAAAAACCCAACTTCTTGGAGTTTTGGTCTCTAATTTCTAATTTTCACTTTTAAATCAACGCAAATGGAAGACCATATATAACCATGGGTTTCCTAGCCAGTATAATGAAGATAATTTTTTTTTTATAATCTATGCATTAGAAATCTGAAAATTTAGTCCACGTTTGAACTGAAGGCAAAATATATAATTCAAGGTTTGCACCCAACATCCCCCTAGGCCCCAAACCAAAAAATATGCAATGTATTAAATCTAATGTAATACAAAATCAAAGGCCACATTATCCTTAGTCTTTTCTCTAATAGTTTAATAAGATAATAAAACAAAAATTGCAATTTCATAATTTTATATATTTTCATGAGTTCAAAACTAACAATTTAAACTTAAATTTTAAACTTAAAGTAAATACTTGAACATATGTATTTCATATTAAAATGTAATGTAATAATATGTATCAATGATCTGAATCAGTATTATCTTTTGATCTCAAGTGCCTGTAAATTCTTACAAGCTTTTCGGCTTTTTCTCTTCCCAATCTATTTCTCATTTTGCTTCAAATGATCGCAAACGTTGTAAAGAATCTTTCTATTGATCCTGAGCCTGCTGGACAGGAATGTAGTTGACACATAAACCTAACAAAATTAACAGGCAATTTTGATGATTTTTGCTCTTTAAATTTTACTAATTTTCACCAATTCATTGTTGTCATTACACTAACTACAATGTCCTTGAATAAATAGGAAGGAAAGCAGGTGTTGTCCTTTACAATTTATGCATTATAACCTGGCATAAATTCTTGATAGACTTCATTAAGCCACTCTTCAGCCCCTTCCTCTTGACTTCATTCCGGTTTCTTCCTAACAAAATTAACAAACAAATAAAACTTTTGTTTAAAAAATACAGCTCAGTAGCTGGCAACGACATGTGCTAGAACTACATGGGATGCTGTCAGATAATCTAGACTAAGTAGACTTATGTAAAATTATGGCATATGAAATTTAAAAAATATTTAGCTTAAAATTAATAATTAGTACTCTTATTGTAAAATTTTAATATTAATCAAAATCAAAGTTCACAATTGAACAATTACAATCGAGGATAAATATATATTATATATATATATATATATATATATATATATATATATATATATATAATATATATATATATATATATATATATATATATATATATATATATATATATATATATATACAGAAAATTAACGTCTGCTATTGGACTCGAACCAGCGATTTTTAAGATGGTAGTCTTATGCGTAAACCACTATACTAAAAAACTATTATATAAATGTCTGCGAGTGATGGATTCGAACTTTGACCTAGATGCCCTTTGCCCGAGTTTCGGTAGGGGAGGTCCTTTGGGATTGACGTCATTACTGTAGATCATGAGCAGTTCCAATGCGATTTCCTTTTGTATCGCCGTGACCTAGTGGTTTACGTATAAGACTACCAACTTAAAGATCGCTGGTTCAAGTGCAATAGCAGACATTAATTTTCTGAATAGAAATAGTCTGTGAGAGTTTTAGCAGACTAAAAAACTCTATTATATAACTGCCTGCGAGTGATGTACTCGACCTTTGACCTCGTTGCCCTTTGCCCGAGTTGTGGGGGGGGGGGTCCTTTGGGATTGACGTCATGAGCAGTTCCAATGTGATTTCCTTTTGTATCGCCGTGGCCTAGTGGTTTACGCATAAGACTACATAGAATTAATCATTTCATTTCGAGTCAAAGAAAAGAGGAAAAAAAGAGGATCTACTCTTTAGTGAGATTAATTACCCTTTGAAGTATTTAAAGATTAGGGTATAGATAACTTTCAGTGGTAGCAGAACGTTAGTCCCTGAAGATGAATGAATATAGTGAAGAAAGGAAAGTAGAAATACTAAGAAAGAAACGAATAGGTGAATGTCCTACATTTTCAGGAAAAATAGAGGAGTATAATGATTGGCGAAAAAGAATAGTTGATTGGTTGATAGTGCTTGGAGAAGGGTCAAAATACCTAGGTATTGAGATAAGGATGGCATTAACTGGGAGGGCTTATGATGTGGTGAAAAATATTGACACGAAAGTAATGAAATCCAAGAAAGGAAGAAAGGAGGTATTGGGGAAACTAGATGAGGTATTTACGGAAGACACAAGAATGGAGCAAATGGAAAAGGCAATAGAATTTTTAACATTAAAAAAAAACAGAAGAAGAAGAAAGTATGAAAAAGTATATTTTGAGGTACAAAGAAGCAAAAGTGAATATGAAAATGTAGGAGGTTGAAAAATGAGTGAGGAAATAGGAAAGGGAATCACTTATTATTTGGTGTGAGACTGACAAGAATGGAAAGACATATTTTATTGGGTGCTTGTATTAAGGAAGAATATAAATTTGCAGTGGCTAACTGTGCCTTGGGGAGAATATTTGAAGAAAAGGGTAAGAAGAGAAAGAGTGAGTGAGAAAAGTAAGGAAGCATATTGGATAGGAAGAGAGGAGGAAAGATATAGTAAAAGAGAGAGAGAGGAAAAAAAAGGGAGTTATGTTTTAAATGTGAACATGAAGGTCATGTGGAAAGATATTGTACAAAAAGAGAAATAATCTGTTTTATATGTAAGGAAAAGGGACACATTGCAAAAGAATGTTACAAAAGAGGAGTAAGAGAAGAAATGATTAAGGGAAGAGAAGTAGAAAGAGTGCTTTGGACAAAACAGGATAATAAGGTGAATGATTTAGATTTTGAAGAAATAGAAGGAATTCTCGATACAGGATGTAATAAAACTGTTTGTGGAGAATTGATACTGTCAAAGATGTTGCTGAGATTAGTAGCAGAAGAAATAAAAAATATGAATAGTGAACAGGAAAAGTCGTAAAGGATTTTTTTATTTGGCGAAAGTGAGTATAAAGCTTGTAAAGTTATGCTTTTCCCTTGTGTATTGGTAGGACTAAAAGTAAGAAAAGGAACGGAAATTGTTAAAGGAGATATCCCATGGCTGATAGGGAAGGAGATATTGAAAAACATGGGAGCTATTATAGACATTGAAAAGTTAAGAGATAACAATGGATAAACTTGAAAGAATAAAAGTAAAATGTGAACTAGACTCTAAAAACCATCTAAGGATAAAATTGATAAGAGGTTTGAGAAGAGATGAAGTATTCATGAGAATGGATTGGATGGATAAGAAAGAAAGAAGAAAGAAATTATGGAAATTACATCTGCAGTTTGGTCATGGAAAGAGTGAAAAATTATGGGAATTATTGGAAAAAAGTTAAAAAAAAGGAGAAGAAATGTTCAAAAACAATAAAAGTGAAATAAAAAGTATTTACAAGAAATTTGTGAAGGATGTAGTGTTTCTAGGAAGCAAATGAGAACACCTACAAAACCAATAGCGGGATTTCCCATGGCAAAGGATTTTAATGAAATGGTTTCAATGGACTTAGGAAAAATAGAGGGGAGGAAGTTTTCGTTATTTGTGGACATGGCAACGAATTATATGAAAGCTAGTTGGTTGATTAATAAGAATCCGGGAGAAATTTGCACAAAAAACAAAAAAAAAAAACCAAATACTGGAAAAGTGAATAAGTGTTTTTGAACCTTTTAAATTTATATTTTCTAACTTTGGCTAAGAGTTCCAAAATGAGGAGATGAAAGAATTAACTGAAATTTTTTGAATAGAAATAAGCACTCAAGCTGAGAGCCCTTAGAGTAATGTGAAATGTGAAAGGATGATTGGTTTGGTAAAAGCTAGTGTGAGAAAATTGAGAGAAGAGGAGACTAATGATTGGAAAGTAGCCTTATTGTTGTCAGGTTATGCTAAAAATTGCTGAAAAATGAAGAGTGAGTATTCCCCATATCATCTGGTATTCAGAAGAAATCCTCATATCCCAAGTGTACATAATGATGAGAGGAATCACGTAACAGAACTGAAAATCCAGAGTGAAAAGGGCTCTGCCCGTGAGTGGTGGCGTTCTGTAAAAAAAAAAAAAAAAAAAAAAAAAAAAAAAAAAAAAAAAAACGAAGAAAATTTAAGAGCTATGAGAAGAGCAAGAGAGATATATATGTGACAAGAATCAGATGAAAGAATTAAATTGGCACTAAAGAAAAATGTACAGGAGCACAAATTGGAAGAAGCACTTGAGAAAAAAAATGGAGAGGTCCAGCTAAGGTAATAGGGATAGATGGAAAAACTGTCTTAGTAAAGCATGCTGGAACTCTTAAAGAAGTGTTGCGAGTTCACATTACAAGGATGCAAGGAGAAGAAGAAGCAGAAAATGAACAGGAGGAAAAAGAAGAAACTGAATGTAGCACAAATGGGATAGTAGAAGAATATGATGAAGAGGAAGAGGATGTTCTAAGACATTATGAAGGAAAGAGTGGAGAAAGAAAGGAAAGATGAGAAGAAGAGAGGGAAGAAGAAGAAGAAAATGAGGAAGAGGAAGAAAAGGTTGAAGAAGGAGAGATAATTCCAAAAGTTAAACGTGTAGAAAAGTGGAGAATGAGAAAGAAAGAAAAAGGAGAAAACATAAAGTAAATATTTTAAGAAGAGTGGGTAAGGAGACAAATGCAAGGTTAAAGGTCAGTTACAACATAGAAAACTTTGAAGATGGGAAAGTATCGTGGATAGACCTAAGGGAATAGGAAAAATTCAATCAGATTCCTGAAATGAAAGAAGCTTTTTTGATTGTTGGAAATGGGGAGGAAGTGATAGAAGCAAAGTTAAAGGAAATAGAAAGCTGGAAAGAAAACAATGTGTATGAAAAAGTAAAAAGAGAGGGTCAAAAGTTAATTTCCACTCGTTGGATAATTCAGAAAAAATGAAAGAAAATAAAAAAGTATGTAAAACTAGATTAGTAGTAGCAGGCTTTGAAGAGATATACTTAGATGAAAGAAATGAATCTCCAACATGTTTACCGGAATCTTTAAGGATAACTTTGGCAATAATTAATTGTTAGGGATGGATATGTAAGACTTTGGATGTGAAAACTGCTTATTTGCAAGGTCGTCAGATTGGGAGAAATGAGTATACAGAAAGAAGGCTAAGTATGGAAATTAAAAAAGACAGTTTTTGGTTTAAAAGATGCAGCCAAAAATGGTACCGTAGTATCACAGAAATTCTACAAGATTAGGAGGAGTAAAAAGTTAATTGGAACCAACCATATCCTATTACAAAAAGGGAGGGAAAGTGATAGGTATGTGTACCCACGTATTTGCTTATGCTTCCTTCAATAATGTAGGAGACAGAAATTCACAAATGTGGTATGTAATTAGCCTGAAGGGTGAAAAGGAAAACAGATGTCCAATAATGTAGAAATCAAAAGTGGCAAGGAGGGTGGCAAAGTTCACAATTGAAGCTGAAGCACTAAGTGTGGGAGAAGCTACAGAAAATGTAAAAATATTGGAAAAATGTTTTGCAAGAGATTATGAATCAGAAAGAAGTATCAATAAAAATAAAGACAGATATCAAAACACTAGAGAGATATTTGAAATCTACAACAGGTATTTTGAGTAGAAGAATGCTCAGTGAATATAGTTGCAATGAAAGAGTTGCTAGACAGAAGAGAGATTAAATCAGTGAATTGGTTTGGTGTGAAAGAACTAGAAGCTGCTGTGTTAACAAAGAGAGGTGTGAAAGAGGATATGATTATAAAGTATATGACTGAAAGGAAAAGAGATTAAAGAGAAAAGGAAGAAGAAAGAGAAGAGTGTTAGACTGACTGTTTTTATGTTTATATTGCAGACGTGCAAAAAGAAAAATGGAAAAATAGAGAGTCAATAAGAATGAGAAGAAACAGAAAGAGGATATACGAAAGATGAGTGTTTCTATAAGAATGATTGAGAATAGGTTCTCATAGTTATATATATGTTTAACGTTTTATATTTTATTCTTCCAGGCTTGTCCATCCCTTTTATTTGTATTATTTAAATAATTGAATTTAAAGAGGAAGTAGAATGTCATTGTTTCTTTACTTAGACGATTATCTAGGCATAGAGTAAAAGGTACATATTTTCTGACACAATATCAATTAACTGTCAAACTCAGTGTGGGGAGACCGGATTCGTCAGCTGGCTTTTCAGTATAGTTATTGTGTTTAAGAGCAGTAAACATAGATTAGAGAAAAGAGACACTATCAATAAATAAAACTTAGAATTAATCATTTCATTGCGAGTCTAAGAAATGAGGAAAAAAAGAGGATTTACCCTTTATGTAAGTGAGATTAATTACTCTTTGAAGTATTTAAAGATTAGGGTATAAATAACTTTCATATATATATATATATATATATATATATATATATATATATATATATATATATATATATATATATATATATATATATATATATATATATATATATATATATATATATATATATATATATATATATATATATATATATATATATGCTCTCACTACCTCTCCACCCCAATTCTTCACATGTTCCCACATTTTACAAGCGCTTACTCTTACATAACCTTTATAAAACAAAAAATCAAAATGGCAAAACTCAAAGCTGTCTCGGAGATGCTACGAGGGGCGGTATCCAAAGAATCTCCCTGAACCTCCACCCCTGACACCATCATCACTTGGGAGTTGGCGGCCTCCGATGATGGGGATGGTGTCGCCATGACCCAGCGTCCGACTTCTTTTTTCATTAATGTCTGCAACATTCGCGGTCTTTTTTTCTAATTTCCCCTTTGTCGAACACCATCTCTCTTCTAAACCTCATCTCTTGTTTCTAACCGAAACTCAGGTGCTTGAGTGAGCTGACAGCAAACCTTATTCTGTAACATCCTACTATCTCTATTCTCAATTTTCAGCCAAAGGCGGTTGTTGCGCATATGTACGCAAAGCTGTTACTTGCTCTGGTGTCTCTAATTTGGAGTCGCCTGAATTCTCTACTTTATGGCTTAAACTCTCTTGCAATTCTACTACTAAATTTATTTGTTCTGTTTATTTATCTCCTAATTCTACTGACTATCCAAAATTCTTCGACTATTTAAACTCCAAAATAGAGCACATTCTGTTTTCTTCTCCTTTCTCAGAAATCATCGTTTTAGGTGATTTCAATGTTCACCACCGCCAATGGCTTTCATCTAGTTCTCATGATCAGCCGGGGAACTCGCCTACAACTTTTCTATCCTGAACAACCTTGAGCAGTTGGTGCAACTCCCTACCCGTATCCCTGACCGTCTTGGTGATAACCCAACATTCTAGACCTTTTTCTAACTTCTAATCCTTCTCCTTATACTGTTAAACTCTTTCCTCCTCTGGGTTCTTCCGATCACCTTCTTATCTCCGTATCTTGTTCTGTCTCTTCAAGTCTTCCGCAAGAACGGCCCCCGCCTTCTGCGAGTAGACGTTTATGGCACTTCGGTGCTGCTAACTGGTCTCACTTGCGGTTGTACTTCTTTGATTTCACATGGAATGATTATTGTTTTCGTGGGAGGGGTCCCTCGGAGTGTGCTGAGCGTATAGCTGAGTTGATTCTCTCTGGCATGGAGTCGTACATTCCATATTCTTTCCCTTATACTAAACCTAACAAACCTTGGTTTAACTCTACTTATTCTCGCGCTATCCGCCACAGAGATGCTGACTTCAGAGTTTACCGTCGTCTTCAAAATCCTGAAACTCATTCAATTTATATTTCATCCCGGAACCGTGCAAAATCTATTCTTCGAGATACCAAAAACTCTTTTCTCCGCCGCAAATGCAATAATCTTTCTGGCTCTTCTTCCTCTCGCCCTTTGCTTCTTCCTCTTTCCCCCCTCTAGTCTCTTCTGATGGCACAACTGCCATTTTACCTTCTACTAAAGCTGAACTCTTCACTCAAACTTTTGCCTCTAACTCTACCTTACACGATTAAGGAGCAATTCCTCCTCCTTCAACCCCTCCAACTCATTTATGTCTAACATTGTAATTTCTTCTAAAGATATCATTTCTGCTCTCTCTGAGCTTAACACTAAGAAGGCGTATGGTCCTGATGGTATTCATCCTGCGGTTCTCAAAACTTGTGCTTCAGAGCTTGCACCATGCATTGGTAAACTATTTCATCTTTGCCTTTCTACTTCGTCCTTCCCTTCTTGCTGGAAACGTGAGCTCATTCAACCTGTGCCGAAGAAGCGGGACACCTCTCAGCCCTCTAACTATCGTCCCATTTCTTTAACCTCCGTTCCTTCTAAAGTTTCCGAATCTATCCTTAACAGGAAGATTTGGGAACATCTCAATTCTTCCAATCTTATCTCTGATCGCCAGTATGGCTTTCGTAAAGAACATTCTACTCGTGATCTTCTTTCACTACTTTCTGACTCTTGGTCCTCCGCTATTCGGGGTTTCGGTGAATCTTTCGCTGTGGCGCTAGACATACCGAAAGCTTTCGATAGAGTCTGGCACAAAGCTTTGATTTCCAAACTTCCCTCTTTCGGAATCTATCCTTCTCTCTGTGACCTTCTCTCTAATTTCCTTTCTGGTCGTTCAATAGCAGCTGTTGCAGACGGCCACCGTTCTTCCTATAAATCTATTAATAGAGATGTTCCTCAAGGATCTGTACTTTCTCCAACTCATTTTCTAATTTCCATCAATGACCTTCTCTCTATTACTTCGTCTCCTATACACTTCTATGTCGATGACTCCACCCTTCATTACTCCTTTCAATTTGAAAGACGTCCCTCTCAACAGCAGTTGATAGATTCAAGAAGGATGGCCTTGTAGCAACTGACCTCTGATCTTTCTCGTATTTCAAATTGGGGCAGAGAAAACATGGTCGTTTTCAATGCCTCAAAAACTCAATTCTTCCATCTTTCTACTCGACACAATCTTCCATACAACTACGATTTCTTCCTCGAAAACACTCAACTCAAACCTTCATCTGTCCTCAATATTCTCGGTGTTTCTTTTTCTCGTGATCTTTCTTGGAATGATCACATTATTTCTTTCTCTAAACAAGCTTCTAAGAGGTTGGGTGTTCTGAGGCGCCTTAGTGGTTTTCTTTACGCCACCCAGTTGCTTGCTCTGTATAGGGGTATTGTTCGTCCCTGTATGGAGTACGCCTCTATCATCTGGGGTGGTTCCTCACATACAGCTATTCTTAAAAAGGTGGAGTCTAGGGCTTTTAATCTCATCGATTCTCCTGTTCTTACTAACTCTCTCCAGTCTCTTTCTTCCCGTCGAATTGTTGCATCACTTTCTCTATACTATCGCTCTTACAACGAACATTGCTCTTCTAAACTCTCACGTCGCATACCTCCTCCATTGAGAAGGGCTCGTGCGACACGACTTTCTACACAGTCTCATTCTTTCTCTGTCCAACTCTGCGACCCTAGACTTAACCCCTATGCTCACTCTTACATGTATTCTACTGGTAAAGTCTGGAACACACTCCTTTTATCTGTTTTCCCAACTTCCTTTGACTTGAGCACTTTTAAACGCCGTGTATCAGGTCAGGTCGGCCATTAGCGATCAGATCCTGAATTTTTCCCAACTCTGGTGGAATTTGGTAGGCCTCCGGCCTTTGCCCACCAGGGCAGACAAAATATATATATATATATATATATATATATATATATATATATATATATATATATATATATATATATATATATATATATATATATATATATATATATATATATATATATATATATATATATTACTTTCATATTTTGGATTTGTTAAACTTGCCAAAAAGTGAAATGGACACATTGCCTTGCTGAACCTCTTCAGAATATGCTCTTTAAATGGTATCAGTTTATCAGTATGAATAGGGTCTTGCCAAATTTCTACTGCATCGGACAGTGTTGTATTGTCCGCCTGTAACTACAAGATAACAATAAACAGGATCATGATTACTGTAAATTTTGAATAAAATTATAATCAAAATTTATTGCATCAGATTTTGTAAAGTGCATTCGTAATTTATTTAAATTTTATAATGTATTTTAGATATAAATAGAGTTTATGTTTTATAACTATAAGGGGTGTTCTAAATTTTAAATTGTAATTACCGGTATATTATCATTTGTTAAATTATAACCAGATCTAATGCGCTTGCAACAATTTTTAATTGTTCTTGTAAGTTTATTGCTTCTCTTCGTATACATAAATTGTTGATTATTCTTCCAACTGAGGTATCGATTGAATTAATTTGCTCGCCTTTGATATTAATATACAGAGAGTGGTTTGACAGATATGTATGTCTTTATAGTGTCTAATTGAGAATTCCAGCGAGTATAGTTAGGTAGCTGTGGCATCAAACTTCTTTCTCCATCAACCATCTCCAAGTTAAAGCAAATATTACTTTCTTTATTTTATATGTATATCGTGTAAAAGCTTGAAATTAAAGTAGCAAATTAGATTTTGCATGTGTAGTAAGAAAAGCAAAGGGAAATTAGTTACAAATTCTCATAATTTTTATTTCGAGTCTTCAACTAGTGACTAGGTTGTTAAATTTGAGAGCATTGTAAGTTTATAACTATCAGCATATTTAATTCATAAGAAATTAACACTGGCCTAATCCAATACATATAAAATATTTTATACTTGCGAAAATACTTGTGAATTTCCACAATGTGCTTTAATATTGATTTAGGAGAGACATCCTTTTCAACTATATTTAAAAAATGGGCTGAACATCCATATGTTATCAGGTTGGGGTATTTCCTCTGCAGAATTTCTCATCTTTTTTATTTTATTTTCATTATCAGTGCATAATGCAAAAACCTAAATATAATATTTTATTACACATAGTTTAAAACCTTATTAGCTATTTCTATCTACTTCTGTCTTCTAGTGACTAGTGGCAATATCAGAAATTATCAACTAAACAAAATTTATAGATAGTTCATCTAATTTATAATAACAGGTCACACACTCGTGTACTAAAAATAAGTATTTTAAACTTTAAAGTACTTACATCTTTATTGTATGTTTCTTTTGCCTTTTTTACTGCATCCTTGGCAGCTTGAGCACAATATTCTGCAATTTTTACATGACTTCAGTATCAACTGCAGAAACTAGATAAAGTTTGTTTCCATTATGGATGCTGTGAGCAATTATTGGGTCATTGACAACTGTACTCCAACTATCTTGTATAAGGGTAACAGCGCAATCAGGCATCATAAAAATTAATTTTCAAGAAATTAATAACTCCATCAATAGTCTTTCTTAAAAGATCAGAAGAAAGTTTTTTTCTATTAGTTAACTCGATACGGGTCTCAGTTTCTTTATTAGTTTTATAAATTCCTAATTTTCTAACACATTGAAGGGAATATTTACTGAGAAAAAAACGTGCGACTTGCAAATCCAACTCTTCCTTTTGTTCATTTGTTGTTCTTGCCACAAATGATGAAATATATAATTGTCTCTGTGGTTTTACTGGTGTTGATGTTGAGCCAGCAATCGAAAATGTGGGTAATTCATCTACAGTGCTCAATCTTAAAGTATTATGATCACCACTTTCTGATTGAAAAGACCTACTTCAACCTGCTGATGTAGGTAGCTCGGGAAAATTTATAATTGACACTGATGACCCAGGAACACTTTCTTGATTTCTTCTTTTGCATTTCTCCAAATGGCTTTTAACCCATTCTATTTTTTTTATTATATTCTCTTTGCAGTAATTCCGAAGAACTCTATTTGGTTGGTCACTTAATAATGTCACCTTCTTCCATTCAACCACCTTATTTCTTCCTCCCAATTAATACTTTGGCATATTCAATTTTTCGAAATATTTTTATTAACAATATTTAATAAGCATATTTTAAAATAATAAGGAAATCTGAAACTAAAAAACAAATTTGCTTAAATAGAAAAGCTTGGGAGATTATCTTCAAAGACAATTTATATTTATATATATATATATATATATATATATATATATATATATATATATATATATATATATATATATATATATATATATATATATATATATATATATATATATATATATATATATATATATATATATATATATGATTCTGATGTCGTCGGAGTAAGTTGTGTTTGAAAACAGAAGAAACAGAAGATAAGTAATAGAAGGATCAAGGTAGTCTGAGGAGAGATGAATGAACATTCGAAAGACCTGTTCTTGAAGAAGGTTGTGATTGAGGAGAAGGAACAACAGCTTAGGAGTCAGAGTGTGTTGTTAAGAATATAAAACGTTGAAATTTTAATATAAAATCACTTTTTTGATATTGAAATACTTAGTAAAATTTAAGTTAAAATAAATTAGATAATTAAAATAAGAAATTAAATATTTCATGTGAAGCAACAAAAAAAAAAAAAATTAAACTGTTTTAGATTTAATTCAAACGAAAGTGATTATATAGCAATTTCAATTAGAACATGGTTTATTCAAACATAATTTACAGTCGCATCAGATTCATTGAGTCCTTCAAATAAACTTTTCTTTAAACAAAATAGTGTTGGAAAGATTTTTTTTATTCATTTTGTTGTGTTTATCATTTTTATAGTGTCTTAATTAATTTCGTGAAGCTGTAAAAGTTTAGTTTTAGTTGTTTTGGAGTGTTTATAAAAAAGTGTTTATATAAATATTGTGTGTCAAATAGTTTAAGTATATATTTTAGTGTTGTGCATTTTATAGTTTAGTGATATAAGAGTGTATGTTTTGGTTTTGGTTACGTACGGTACGTACTTCAGTGTGTATTGATTTTATTTTTATTCATAATGTGCATAATTATATATTATAATTATAATTATATATTATAATTATGTATTTATTAATATTCATAGTAATATAGGTAACATTTTATTTTAATTTTACATTTGGTATATTTTATTTTTACATCTTAGCATATTTTACATATTTTTATATATTTTAGATTTTATTAATTTACATTTTGTATATTTTATTTTTTGTTTTGTATTTATATTTTTTTTTTATATCTATATCTATATGTTTTTTTCTAGTTTAAGTGACTAATTTGTTAAATTTTGATTTGTTTAGGAATTTTGTACTTTTTATTATTATTTTATTGGAATATTTTGTTTTGTTTGATAGATTAAAAGTTAATTTTTAACTGTTCATATAATAGGTTTTGGATTAGTTGTTTAGTTAATTATTTGAAAACACTTCCTTAAATTTCTTTATTTTTGTATTTTGTACTTGTTATCTGTTTTTTTTCATTTATAGATGTTATGTATATATTAATTTTAAATTAACTTTAAATATTGATTTTATATTTATATTAACTAAATATAATTATTTTATATTAACTTTGGGGAGAGGTGCTGCGAGGAGAAGGTTCAATTCTCCAGTGGGTTGGGGCGAACCGTATACTACCAGAGTCGTAAGAATGGAGTTAAAAAGGGGTTCAGTGGTGTGTAGAATTGGTTGTTTGAACGTAAGAGGTTTGAATGATGAATTGAAAAAAAGTAGAAATTGGGGAAATATGTAAGGATAAAAAGCTGGATTTATTAGGGTTGACTGAAACCAAGCTAAATGGGAAAGGAGAGATCGAATTTGGTGACTTTAAAGGGGTGTTTTCAGGAGTTAGTGAGAGAGTGAGAGCTATGGAAGGGGTGGCGATAGTGTTGAGCCAAAGATGGTGGGAATATATGAGAGAGTGTGTAAGAATTTCGTCAAGAATAGTATGGGTGAAGCTAAGGTTTAATAGAGAGGAATGGGTGTTTGTTTGTGCTTAAGCGCCGGTGAATGGAGCTAGGGAAGAAGAAAGAAATGTGCTTTGGGAGAACTTAAATGATTGCTTAGGGGGTTTTGGGGCAGGTGTAAATGTGTGTTTAGTAGGAGATTTAAACGCAAGAGTTGGTACAGACTTGGAAGGCCGGGTGGTGGGTCCATTCGGGGTGGGTGATAGAAATTTGAATGGAGATAGTTTAATAGAAGTTTGTATGGCAAATAGATTTATAATAGGGAATACTTGGTTTATTAAAAAGTTGAATCATAAGTTAACCTGGGTTAGTGGGGTAAATGGTGAAAGGGGTTTGATAGATTATATATGTATTAGGAAGAAGATAAGGGATAGATCATTAGACGTGAATGTGCTTAGGGGATCCGCAAGAGGAATTTCAGATCATTTTTTGGTGCTAGCCAAAATTAGAGTGAAAGGGGGATGGAGAAAGATTGGATGTTCGGGGAGGGGAGTAGAGATTGTGAGAGTGGAAAGACTGGAGGAAAGGGAACTCTGAGAACATTTTAAAAGAGAGATAAATATAGGTTGGGAAGAGGTAAGAGGAAGAGTCTTAGGGGGTGTGGGGGAGGAATGGGGGAGGTATAAGGCGGTATTGGTAGAAAGTGCAAGGAATGTATGTAGGGTGAGGAGGGTGGGAGGAAAGTGTAAAAGAAAGGGAAGTGAATGGTAGTGCGAGGAAGTGAATATAGTAGTAAAGGAAAAAAAAGGAGGCGTTTGAAAAATATTTGAGTACAAAAAGTTTAGAAGATTGGGAATCATATAAGGTAAAGAAGAGGATATCCAAAGGGGAGGTAAGGAGGGCGAAAGAAAGAGCAGATGAGAAATGGGGTAATAAGATAGTTGAGAGTTTTAGAGAAAGGAGTAAGATGTTTTGGAAGGAGGTGAATAAGGTTAGGAATAAGAGGGAGGTATTGAGAGATGGAGTAAAAGGGTTAGATGGAGAAATAAGACAGATGGAAAGTGAAGTTAGAGCTAGATGGGTAGAGTATTTTGGTAAGCTTTTGAATGTGAATGAGGTAAGGAGGGAAGTCGAGGTGCTGGAGTGAGAAAGGGGCAGATTGATACAGGAGGTTGATGGTGGGATTTCGATAGAAGAAATAGGTAAAGCTCTGAGGAAAGTGAAGAGGGGTAAATCGACAGGTTTGGATGGAATAAGTGGAGAGATGTTAGTGGAAGTGTGTAATAAATTGGTTAGTGAGGTTATTTAATTTATGTTGGGTAATGAGGAATGTGCCACAAGATTGGCAAGATGCCTGTATAGTTCCTTTATTTAAGGGAAAGGGGAATAAATTTGAATGTGGGAGATATAGGGGTATAAGTTTGCTTAGCATAGTGGGTAAAGTGTATGGTAGAATATTATTGAATAAGATAAGGATTAATGAAATGATATGTGAAGAACAAGGACGTTTTAGAGAAGGAAGAGGGTGTATGGATTAGGTTTTTACTTTAAGAATGATTGAAGAAAAAAAAGAGAGAAAAAGGGAAGGATGTGTACATGTGTTTTATGGACTTAGAGAAAGCATATGATAGGGTGGATAGGAATAAACTATGGAAGGTTTTGAGGGAGTATGAAATTGAGGAGAAAGTAATTGAGGGCATTAGATCACTTTATAGGAATAGTAGAGCATGTGTGAGAATAAATAGAATGGAAACGGCTTTTTTTGAGGTGAATAATGGATTGAGACAGGGTTGTGTTATGTCCCCGGGTTTATTCAATTTATTTATAGATAAAGTGGTGAGGAATATGGAAAGAGAGGGTAAAGAGGTGAGAATGAGGGATCAACAAGATATATGGAATGTGAATGTGCTATTATATGCGGATGATGATGTACTTTTGTCTGAGTCACAAGGGGGTTTGAAAGTTTTGGTGGATGAGTTTATAAAAATGTTGTGATGAGTTAGGCTTACGAGTGAATGCAGGAAAGAGTAAAGTGTTATGGATGAAAAATGGGGAGAGTGTAGATAGGGTTGTAGGTGGGAGAGATGAATTGTTAATTAAGGTGGGGAGGGAGAGATTGGAATGGGTTAATTCTTTTAAATATCTGGTGTGAATTTTGAGGGGGGTGGTGTTTGTGAGGGAGATGAAGTAGGGTATAGAATAAGAGAAGGGGAGGTGTTGGGAGGCTTGAGGGATATTTGGAAGAGAGGAAGGTTGACAAGAGAAGTGAAGAAGAAAATGTTTGAGGAATGCTGTGTTCCGGTTGTTATGTATGGGAGCGAGGTGTGGCGGTTAAATGCGAGAAAAAGAAAAAATTTAGAGGTTCTCGAAATGAAAGGTCTGAGAGCGGTATGTGGTGCAAGTAGAAGGGATAGAGTTAGGAATGTGAGAATACAGGAGCAATGTGCTTGGGGAAGGGGTATGGTTGAGAGAGCTGAGCAGAACATGCTGAGGTGGTTTGGGCATGTTTGTAGGATGAATGATGAGATATTAGCTAAAATTGTGTTTATTTCGGAAATTGAAGGTGTAAGAGGTAGGGGGAGACCTAGAGAAGCTTGGATTAGTAGGGTTAAGGAGTTATTAAGGGATAGGGGGCTGGGATGGGAGGAGGGTTTGCGGTTGACGGAGGATAGGAATGAATGGAAAAGATTGGTGAGGGGATGAATGCTGTTAACTTGTCACTTGTGGTAATCAACACCCCACGTTTGTGGGAAAAGTTGTGAGTATAAAAAATTATATATATATATATATATATATATATATATATATATATATATATATATATATATATATATATATATATATATATATATATATATATATATATATATATATATAAATTAAAAAGCAGACTGCAAAGCAGGTTGATAGTGGCATCGTAATTGAGTTGTAACATCGATAACAATTAATTAATATTGAAGGATTAAACTAAACAAATCCATTAAGCAATTATAATAATAACATTAACAATAACAATTGACGTTTCGGATTTGTACTAAATCCATTCTCACAGTAATTTTCTGAAACTACAATTAACAAAGATTAATTAAGTAATAAATAAATGCACATTTAAAAAATATGGTAACGTAATATGATATATAACAATACAATATTATGTCACTGTATATTGTAAACAGAAGGACAACTATAAATATTATTAATAAACGATGGATAGGAGTTTGGTTGGTTGTTAGTTATAAATATGTATATATGAGAGGTAAAAAATGAAATTTTAAACATTGAGTTGAAAGCATAGTAAATAAACAGGACAGGATGGCTGCGTGTAGGTACTGAAATTCTATGAAATAAGGAGAGGAAAAGATGAACTAGAGGAATTGAGATCAGGTTGGAGGCGTTTTATGAAAAGAGACTCTAAGATCTTTCTATCTATGTCATTAGAGTTGGAGGATAGGATGCTAAAATTAGATGAATGGAAAGGGTGATCCAGAGAGTGGGCATGATTCCGGATAGCAGAAGGTTCAGGAGATGAGAATGGGAGTTGGGTTCGGAAAGATGTTCCTAGGTGTTTGTGGATCCTAAGTTGGAGCTGAAGGCCTGTTTGGCCGACGTAACAGGAATTACATCCTGAACACTTGAATAAGTAAACAACAGAGGATCGGAGTAACGAAGGAAGGGAATCTTTATAGGTGAACAGTGATTTGATAGAAAAGGAATTGACTCCTACGAGGTGAGGGTTGATTTGAGGGAAATGACTTTGCAATAGTGAGTGGATTTGTTTGTTGAGGATAGGTGTAAGTGAGCCAAGGTATGGAGTTTTAAGAAACATATCGAGTTTGGGAACTGTGGGGGTGGGTCTGCGACCCAACTCTAATGACATAGATAGAAAGATCTTAGAGTCTCTTTTCATAAAACGCCTCCAACCTGATCTCAATTCCTCTAGTTCATCTTTTCCTCTCCTTATTTCATAGAATTTCAGTACCTACACGCAGCCATCCTGTCCTGTTTATTTACTATGCTTTCAACTCAATGTTTAAAATTTCATTTTTTACCTCTCATATATACATATTTATAACTAACAACCAACCAAACTCCTATCCATCGTTTATTAATAATATTTATAGTTGTCCTGCTGTTTACAATATACAGTGACATAATATTGTATTGTTATATATCATATTACGTTACCATATTTTTTAAATGTGCATTTATTTATTACTTAATTGATCTTTGTTAATTGTAGTTTCAGAAAATTACTGTGAGAATGGATTTAGTACAAATCCGAAACGTCAATTGTTATTGTTAATGTTATTATTATAATTGCTTAATGGATTTGTTTAGTTTAATCCTTCAATATTAATTAATTGTTATCGATGTTACAACTCAATTACGATGCCACTATCAACCTGCTTTGCAGTCTGCTTTTTAATTTATATAAGGTTCCCTAGGAACAAATCTCTGACATATATATATATATATATATATATATATATATATATATATATATATATATATATATATATATATATATATATATATATATATATATATATATATATATATATATATATATTAACTGGCATTAGTAATAATTTCTAATCAGAAATTCATTTTTAAGCTGTAGTTAAACTCTGCAGCAAAATTTAAGTTTCAAAACTTCGAGGTTTCTCTTACATAGTTAGTTTTTAAATTTGGAACTTGTATCTTACATTTCCGTTGACATTAGCAGGATTGATTTTACTCTACATCATAAAGGTTTTCTGGCAAAAATATAAGAAAACCCAAAAATCCAGCTGCGTTGGGTTTTTGATGAAAAACCCGGGTTTTTGTCAAAGCAACTGGTGTGGTGTGAAGAAATTATGAAGGCACCTTAGAACACCTAGCCTCTTTGAAATTTGTTTAGAAAGAGAAGTAATGCGATCCTTCCAAGAGATATCACGAGTGAAAGAAACAACGAGAATATTAAGGACAGATGAAGGTTTGAGTTGTGTATTTTCGAAGTTGTGTATTGTGTGGAAGGCTGTGTCGAGTAGAGAGATGGAGGAACTGAGTTTTTGAGGCACTGGAAACAATCATGTTTTCTATGCCCCAATTTGAAATACGAGAAAGATCAGAGGTCAGTTGCTTTAAGGCACCCATTCTTGCGTCAATAAATTGTTGCTCGGAAGAACGTTTTTTCGAACTGAAAGGAGTAATGAAGGGTGGAGTCATCAACATAGGAGTGGATAGAATATGAAGTAACAGAGAGATCATTAATGAAAAGTAGAAAAATGTGTTGGGGATAGGACAGAACAGTGCGGAGTACCACTATTAACAGATTTAAAGGATGAACGGTGGCCGTCTACAACAGCTGCTGTAGAACGACCAGAAAGGAAATCGGAGAGAAAACTACAGAAAGAAGGATAGATTCTGAAAGAAGGAAGTTTAGAAATCAAAGCTTTGTGTCAGACTCTCTAGAAGGCTTTCGATATGTCCAGCGCGACAGCAAAGGATCCAAAGAAATGTCGAAGAGCGGAAGATCAAGAGTCAGAGAGAAGGGAACGAAGATCACAAGAAGAGCGTTTCTTAAAAAAGCCAAACTGACCTTCAGAGATAAGATTTGAAGAATTGAAATGTATCCAAATCTTTCTGTTAAGGATAGATTCGAAAACTTTAGAAAGAACGAAGGTTAAAGAAATATTACGATAGTTAGGGTTGAGAGGGGTCCCCCTTGGCCACATGCTGAATGAGCGCACATTTCCAACAAGAAAAGAAGGTTGAAATAGAAAGACAGAGACGATATAGTTTACCAAGGTAGGGTGCCAGATTGGAAGCACAAGTTTGGAGAACCACAGGAGGGACCGTACGCCTTCTATATGTTAAGCTCAGAGAGAGCATAAATGACATCTTAAGAAGAAATTATAATTTTAGACATGAGTTGGAGGGAGGATGGAGAAGGAGGAATAGCTCCCGAATCGTCTAAGGTTGAATTAGAGGCAAAAATTTGAGCGAAGAGTTCAGCTTTTGAAGAAGGCAAAACGGCAGTTATGCCGTTGGAAGATACAAAAGGTGGAAAAGAGGAAGAAGCAAAGTTAGAGTTGACAATTTTTGCAAAATGATAGAAAGTGAAGAAGAGGAACCAGAAAGATCATTGCATTTTCTAAGGAGAAAAGAGTTTTTGTTGTTGCGGAGTATTGATTTTAAGCGATTCCGGGATGAAATATAAGTTGCGTGAGTTTCTGGAGTTTGAAGACGACGGTAATCCCTGGTGGCAGCATCCCTGAGGCGAACAGCACCAGAACAAGCAGAGTTAAACCAGGATTTGTTGGACTTAGTGGAAGCAAAAGAATGTGGAATGTACGCCTCCGTGCCACAGAGCATCACCTCGGTAATGAGTTCGCACACTCCGAAGAACCCCTCCGATGGAAGCGATAATCATTCTATGGGAAATCAAAGAAATACGACCGAAAGTCTGACCAGCCTGCGGCAACGAAATGCCACAAACATTTCCTCGCACTAGTGGGGGGTCTTTCTTGCGGAAGACTTGAAAAAACAGAGGATGCAGATGTAAGTAGGTGATCGGAGGAACCCAGAGGAGGATAGTTTGACAGTATAAGGAGAAGGATTGGAAGTTAGAAAAAGGGTCTGAATGCTTGGTTCATCTTCAAGACGATCAGGGAAACGAGTAGGGAGTTGCAAAAATTGCTCATGGTCATTTTGGATAGGGAAATGGAAGGTACGTTCACCGGCTGTATCATGAGAGCTAGAAGAAAGGCATTGGCGGGGCTGAATATTGAAATTGCCTAATATGATGATTTCAGAGAAAGGAGAAGAGAGAATGTGTTCTATTTTGGAGTTTAGATAGTCGAAGAATTTAGGATAGTCAGTAGAATTACGATATAAATGAACAGAACAAATGAATTTAATTGTAGAATGGTACAAGGTGGAAAATTAGAAAAATTCCCAATTAGTGAGACGAGAACAAACACCGTTGGGGAAGTATGCACAACAACCGTCTTTGGCTGAAAATTGACGATAGAGAGAGTATGAGGACACTGAGTATGGTTCGCTGTCAGAATGCTCAAACATCTGAGTTTCGGTCAAGAACAACAGATGGGGTCTAGAAGAAGAGAGGTGATATTCAACAAAGTTTAAATTGAATTAAAGACCTCGAATGCTGCAGAAATTAATAATAATGATAAAAAATAAATAAATAAACCGTGCATCAAGACAAGCCGGCTGCAGAGTCTTGATGGCGACAATACAATTACCGGAGGCCACTAAAATCAAGTGGTGACGCAGGAAGGGGTGGATAAGGGGCTATTTTTGGAAGCCGCCCCTCGGGGCTTCTCCGAAGCTACTGTGGTTGTCGCCATAATTATCATTATTATCATTTTTTTAAAAAAAAGGATGTGTGTCTGTAATAGTGTTTTTGTGTGTGTGAAAAGAGAGCTTACTCCGGGTAGAAGAATGTGGAGATAAGCGCAAAATGGTGCTCACCATTGGGCATTGGAGTGAGATGGGAAGTACCATTAACACCTCATATACATAATAGGGGCAACCTCATCGCCTCGGCGGGATATATATATATATATATATTATATATATATATATATATATATATATATATATATATATATATATATATATATATATATATATATATATATATATATATATATATATATATATATATATATATATATATATATATATATATATATAATATATATATATATATATATATAAAGGGTGATTCAAAATTATGGTAAAAATTTTTGGTAACTGATAAGACAGGCAAAAATAAAGGTAAAAGTTCCTATAAAGGTATGACGTAATGTGCTTAGTTTTCCGTCTGGTTGTCTGTATGTGTTTGTTACTAAATATTTTGTATCTACGAAAACAAGTAAGTTACAAACTCTAAATTTGGGATTGTTGACCAAAACAACCAACTACCGTATAAATGCACTGTCTGTTTGTGTTACGCATTACTTTGTAACTCATTGACTGTGTGCGTCTCTTACGTGTTTATTTCGTTATTGAATATTTAACGTAATTACCACGTGCATTCATACTCTGAACTAGCTGACATGCATTTAATGTATGGGATGGGTCGCTGCAATAGTTCTGCAGCAAGACGTTTGTACCAAGAGAAATATCCCAACCGAATTCATGCAAGCGCAAGGTTTTTTGCCATATTCATCAACGCCTGTCTGAAGCAGGTTATTTGCAGTCCAAAGAGCACACTAATGCAGGCAGACTCCGATCTACTAGGACTGTTGATTTAGAAGAATTAGTTCTTAATGAAATATATGAGCATCCTGAAAAGAGCACGCGAGAATTGTCACTACAGTTTAATTCGAACCAATCTAGTATTTGGAGGTTACTGCACGAGCAACAGTTACATCCGTACCACGTCCAACAGGTGCATACTCTATTGCCACGTGACTATGCTCCTCGTGTTGTTATTTGTCAATGGTTTTTGGACAAATGTATTGACCCAAACTTTTTATCGAAGGTTTTATTTACCGACGAGGCTCACTTTACAAGAACAGCTATCGTTAACGTTCATAACGAACACATTTGGGCAGACGAGAATCCTCATGCCATCAAACAGAATCGTTCACAACATCAATTTTCAGTAAACATTTGGGCAGGAATTTTAAATGATCATCTACTTATGTTCGAGCTTCCTCCCAGTATTAATGACATAATCTACTTAATCTTTTTGAAACATGAGCTTCGTACCTTGCTTGATGATGTACCTCTTCAGATGTGCCACAACATGGGGTTTATGCATGATGGGGCCTTTGCACACTTTAGTGCTGTAGTTCGTGAACACCTGAATGACACCTTTCCCAATCAATGGTTAGGTCGAGGCGGCCCAGTTCTGTGACCAGCAAGGTCACCAGACCTAAATCCTTTGGATTATTACCTTTGGGGACATTTAAAAACCTTAGTATACTCTTCCCCAAATGACACCGTTGAAGACCTACGATTAAGGGTTATGAACGGAATTGAAACGATGAAACAGACTCCTGGAATATTTGAACGGGTCCGACAATCGATGAGAAGACGCTTGGACTCGTGCATTGGGAACAACGGAGGTCATTTTCAACATCTTTAGTCTTTTGATATCATTTGTAGGTGCTTTAGATACAGTATGTCTATGTTGTACAAAATTAAACTTATCATACAATAATAATTTGTTTATTTACACCTGCTATTCCGAATGAGTTATTCGTACCTCTAATACTTTTAACGTCCGCCATTTTTAAATTTAGAGTTTGTAACGTACTTGCTTTTGTAGATACAAAATATTTAGTAACAAACACATACAGAAGCCAGACGGAAAACTAAGCACATTACGTCATACTTTTATAGGAACTTTTTACCTTCATTTTTGCCTGTCTTATCAGTTACCAAAAATTTTTACCATAATTTTGAATCACCCTGTATAATATATATATATATATATATATATATATATATATATATATATATATATATATATATATATATATATATATATATATATATATATATATATATATATATATATAATATAATGTTAGTGAGACTAGGGTCTCATGTGTACCCTCGTCACACATTGGAGTGTATATGCTCCCACGACTCCCTTCTTATGTTCCCACAAATTTACACGCGCATACACTTACATTACCTATTGAAATAAATAAAATGGCAAAACATAAAACTGCCTTAGAGATGCTTCGAGGGGCGGCATCCAAAGAATACCCTTCAATCTACCCCTTCTCCAATCTATCACTTGGGAGTTGGTGGCCTCCGGTGATGGGGTCGGTGCCATCAAGACCTAGAAGCCGACTTGCCCTGGTGCACGGTCATTTTTCATTAACTTCTGCGACATTCACGGTCTCTTTTCTAATTTCCACTCTGTCGAACACCACTTCTCTTCTTCTAGACCTCATTTCTTATTCTTAACCGAAACTTAGGTATTTGAGTGCTCAGACAGAAAACATAACTTTGCTTCCTTATTGTCTCTATCCTCAATTTTCAGCCAAAGGCGGATGTTGCGCATATGTGCGCAACAATTTTGTCTATTCTCGTGTTTCTAATTTGAAGTCTTCTGAATTTTATACTTCATGGCTTAAACTTTCATGCAACTCTACAACTAAATTCATCTGTTTTATCTACTTATCTCTTAACTCTACAAACTATCCAAAATTCTTCGACTATCTTAACTCCAAAATAAAACACATTCTTCTTTTTCTCCTTTCTCCGAAATCATCGTTTTAGATGATTTCAATGTTCATCACTGCCAATGGCTTTCATCTAGTTCTCATAATCCAGCTGGTGAACTCACATTCCAATTTTCTAATCTTAAGAACCTTAGCATTCGGTGCATCTCCCTACC
>SEYY01001398.1:0-10000 GCA_009176605.1 Armadillidium nasatum | reverse complement strand
GCTTCTTAACTCTTTTACTTTATTTGGTGAATTTATTAGAAAGATGTGATAGAATTTTTTTGGTTTAACCATTTATTTTGGTAAAAACGAGGAATCAAAGGTAAAAATGTAATGATCCAATGTGTAAAACCTTGACTAGTCATAGGGGCTTAGAAGTAAAAATATTCCTTGGTCACCACATGTTTTAGAACAGGCTTCTAATTTTGCCGTTGTCCTAAATGTGAATCGATTTTTATCTAGCATGAGGCAACTTATGAACACGAGACGAAGCTTGTATCTTGTCTTATCGCTAACAGTATACAGTAGCTACATGATTTTGACAAATGTGAAGAAAGAAAAGCTTGAATTATAAGTTGCTGTTTCACTAGTTATTTAGGCTCCATTAAAAGCACTCAAAACCATGCCGTTTTTTTTTTTTTTACATTGATGTTAACATTCACTATTATTCTTCACACTTTGAAGTTCAGTGGAAATTTACCTTAGGTATTGCTCTTGATACTCTGGATACCAGCGAAGAGTTATTTAAAGTATATTAAAACTCAAAACCAGATTGAAATTTATTGTGAATGAATAATTAATTATTCACGACTAATTAGAACCAAAGTATTTTGGTACAGAAGTAAATTTTTTTTTTTTTAAATAAATCGTTAGTTTGGATAAATAAAATGTACTTTCTGCTACTTTTATTTATAGAATATACGTAATATAATGATGTATAGTTTCAATTAACCTATGAAAGATTCAGTCGGTTTTAAAAAAAGTTCATACAAATAAAAAATAAACACCATGTTTTTATATATCCGAAACATTAATAAAAGGAAAAAAAATATATTTACTACAAACATTTTGTATTTCAAAGTGGAATATGAACTTTTTTTTATTTATTCAGGGATGCGTTAAAATTGCCATTTTTTTAAAACTTCTGGTTTATTTCACATTCCGCATACTTTACAAATGTTTACTTTTTTTTAACATTTACTCTCCATAGGGGTTGCTGACAAAGATCAAGACAAAATTCTACAAGTTAAAAAACATTTCTGAAGGTGTAACTGTAGCACCAAAGTGTTCCGTTCTTTAGAATTAAAAAAAAAAGCACTAAAAGAGTTATCACATACGGATGATCGAGAGAAGAATACAACCAAAACATAGTCCACCTTGTTGAACAAGAATTTGTAGAATGTATTTGCGGCCCATTTAAAATACTTGATAAAGAATCTTATATTTGTCAGTTTTTCAACAGCCCTCCAACTATTCTTCAAATTCATGGTCAGTCTGTGAAGGTGTATGCTTATTTCCCAAATTATATATTAATAATACAAAAAAAAAAATCTAATAAACAGTAAATCAGGAACTACTAAATGCTTTAGCTACCATGTCAATTGCAAATTTCATGACTTCTGAAAACATCGTTTTTTTTTAACAATGTTTTTTTATTTTAAAAAAAAAACATTTTCTACTATTATGTAGGTTTAAACTGCATTGCAGTTCAAATATTTCTTTAAATTGAAGTGTACAATACATTCTATTTGGTCCTAAAACTTAGTAAACAACTCAACCATGTAATTTTCTTTAAAAAATATTCTTTTATAGGTAAAAATTTTTAATGAATGATATAAAAAAGATCCAGTAAAGAATTTCAAAATTTTATGTAAAGGATTGAGCTGTAGGCTTATAAGCGTTTGGATGTCTGCTAGATTGTCAATTTGAAAGTAGATTAAAGATCAATAAAATTAATTGAACCATTCAAAATGATAGAGGATTTGTCAGTATTTTCTTGGCATGAGAACTTGCCCACACAACAAACAAAAAGTCAATGGATATTTAGACCAGAAAATAAATTTAATATGTGGTGTCAATTTTGCACTTTATTAACACATTTTAGTTTAATATGAACAAAACAGTTATCAATATCGATAAACTTTCATATATTAAGATAAAGTAAATTGTACATGAAACCGGTGATAATGACTTTTCCACACAATTATTCTTCCTCATCCAGATTACTTGAGGAAACTTGATTTGTGGCATTAAAATGAAGTAATTTGACTTGCAACCTGCGACACGTTATCTCCGTAGCATCTGTAAAACCAAAGGAAAAATAAATTATTACCTAATGTATAAAAATTATTTCTGCAAGAATGAAATTATTGTAGTATCGTTCAATTTTTCTCACTCTAATTCAGGCTCAGTCATTTTAAAATAACCCTTCTTTGGCTCCGGCTTCGGATTCCCTTCATTTTACTTTCAAATTACAAATACTGTATGTAAAGTATATAGTAAAAATATTTTTTTTTCACTCTAGCTCCACCCAAGATCTGGAGGTTCCATGGCTCTAACTCACCAGCTCTGACATAGTATCTCATCATCATAATTTTTTTTTTTGCAGTTAGCCATCACTCTGGGGCAGAGCCCTACATAATTAATACCTTTAAAATTTAAACTCACAAGCTCCAACAGAATCACATATTGTAAAAGCAAGAAACTTGCTTTCTGAACATAGCTAATTTTTTTTTATTTTAACCACTTTTTATTTATCTTCTCTACGTACAGTACATATTCTTTATATAAATGTTTATATAATATAATAATAAATCATGTCTTATATCTAAGAGAATAAAACAGAAGCTACATAATTCCTGAATTATGAGCATAGAGTTAAAATGTTTTCTAATTAAGAGGTGTCTGTCTGTGTTTCAGAGTCGTAAGAAGAAAAATCAATTCTGAATATTAAAATTTAAAAAAACTTACTCTGAAATGGTATCTTCAACTACCGTGGCATAACGGTAAAGTGACTGACTCACAGGTTTGTAAGACGTCGTTTTAATCTCTTATACAAACCTTAGAAAAATATCTCTTCAAAGAGAGATCAACGATTATGTGATAAAGTTAACCATCCATTTCCCTACTGTCATTACACCTTCAATGTTGGAAAACTTGAGAAAAATAGTTTTTCTTACTATAATTTTAATAATGAAGCTAAGCTATGATAGACTCTGTACAGATAAAAACAATTAAAAAAAAGTGAACTATTAAAGGGGGTGAAAGACTAATAACTTTCTTCCCAGCTAGGAAACATGCTCTGCTCATTTCCCTGACACAACCATGCACAATGATCACACATAAAGAATCATTTAGTGTGCTGCAAAGATTTAAACCTGGTTGAGATCAACCATGTCCCAAACACATCTTAGTAGACTTTGCAAGCTTAGTGTACACAGAAAATGGTACTGGAGGAAAAGAAGGTGGTGGAAGTAATAGCATCAGGAAGATTTACTGGATATCCATCAAAATTGGCTTTTGCAGAATATATATATATATATATATATATATATATATATATATATATATATATATATATATATATATATATATATATATATATATATATATATATATATATATATATATATATATATATATATATATATATATATATATATATAATTAAATTTTAAAAAGCATTATGTGCAGCATACCTACAATTGACTAATGTTAGATGTAATTAAATAACCTTTTCATTTGTTTGATTTTTAAATTGTTATGAATATTGTTTCATGTATTCATTATGATATGAAAAAAGTTTAATTTAAGTTTATCACTTAAATTAGTGCAATATAATTTTCTATACAAAACGTTTGAGAAAACTAATTTTCATTTTAAGATAAAACTACATGCAATGATATTATGTACTTTTTGAAAGTGGAAAGCATTTATCACTTACAAAATTAAAAGAAATGTTAAGAATTATCATTAGGTTTAGGTTACCACACTGACCTTATAGTTTTGAAATCCTTCACAGGTGTCTTCTAGAAAGTAATTGAAAGCACATACACAATGGATTTAGTCATTAGGATAGTTGGGCTACATTACCAAATCTCTGTAATTCAGTCTGCATGTATCACTGGTAGATTTGCAAATGCTGTATGGTAAGAAAAAAAAGATATTCAAATAATTGGAAGTTTAAAAAAATAATTTTCAAGTTTATTCTGAAAAATTATCTGTTCGTATTTTCCAGAAAATATCACATTTATACAAAATAGTGCAATATTTACCCCCTGAAAGTTGCCTTAGGGGTTAGAAAAAAAAGCAGATAAGACCTGACAATCTCCCATTTTAAAAAAAAAAAAAAAAAGTTGAATCATCTAATTCTTCTTAAGAATATTTAGTAAAATGAAAACAAAAAGAAATATTACAAAATAATCTTAAGTTTTTGTTATAGCTAATAATCTTAACTTGCTCATTTCAAGGTCTTATATTCATTAAGGCCTACGTGCAATAATAAAACATCATTATTAAATATTCTTTCTTTTGTTTTTCTAATTTTCTGATTTTCACAGCTTTCTCAACCTAATGAAATTTAAATTGGAGCTACAAAGTACGAGTAATTTGTCAATAGTAGTTCAAGTAAAGAGCATTGGTTTGGCTAAGTTTTGATAGGTATTGTTAAATTTGCATCTACTGATACATTAGGAACTTAGCTTAGGTTACTACCACTGGGAGAAGTTATATTTTGTTACATAAGCATTATAAATGTTTGGAATATTTTTATAAATCTATGCCTGACATATTTTATTTCTAATACACAAAACAATTTTACACAAATTTATGCTTTATATTTCCCAACCTACCCCTTCATAATATTTTATTTATAAAACACAAATACAATTTTACATAATATTTTTTTTGTACCCCCAATCGATAGCAGGCATACCCCAGGTTGGGAACCGCTGCTTTATAGCTCTCCTGTCTACTTACATTTATCATTTTGCGAAAACAAATTCTATAATAAAAATAAAATGAAAAACTTTTTTTTTCCTTCTCTATTTCAAATCAAGCAAATTTCTGAATTCACACAACAAATTAATAATTTAAAACATAGGCTACTTAAATTCATAAAACTCTCAATTAAATTTTTTTATGTAACAGAACCTCACAATATTTTGCAATTTTACATTCAATCACGTTTGTGGATTCAAATTATTTTTCACTGATGAAGTACAATGCAAACTTTAAATCCAAAAAAAACTTTGACTGTACTTTAATTTCACTCCAAAGTAATAATGCTTAAATGCTAAATAAGAAAGTAAAAACTTTGAAAACTATTTTATATATATATATATATATATATATATATATATATATATATATATATATATATATATATATATTATATATATATATATATATATATATATATATATATATATATATATATATAAACTCATATTTCTAAGTCAATTTTCTCTTCCCTTCAAATTCTATCATATACTTTATAGGCCTATTAATAAAGGAAACACATTTTCATTCCTGTTTCATGCTTAATTAAAATATTTTGAAATTTTAAAAGTCTCTATTATAATAATACTAATAATAAAAATAATAATAATGGTATTTATGAAGGAGGTGCTACCCCAATGTATTTGTTTCAAATAAAACTAAACTCAAAATGTATATTAAAGAAAACTTCTACAATATTATTGGAAAATTTATCTCATAAAACTATAACACAGTTTAGGTATTACAATTTGATGTTTAAATTTATAAACATAGTCTGTATATATATATATATATATATATATATATATATATATATATATATATATATATATATATATATATATATATATATATATATATATATATATATATATATTGATATTTAGAAAAAAAATCTTATAGACCTAATCAATTGTAATAAAAAATGAAAGGAAACAATTGTATATCTGAAATTTTGTTTAGATTCCACTCCTAACTACAAGTGGAGTTTAACAATTTTCCATATTTTTAATCCAAATATTTTATCCTTTTAATTTTGTCAATATATATATATATATATATATATATATATATATATATATATATATATATATATATATATATATATATATATATATTATATATATATATATATAGTTCATGGCAATGCAGAAATATTTTTTTTATCTACAGAAACTATGAACACAAAATTAACAAAACCTAACTAAGGACATCCTAATAAAAATATAAAGTTTGGCAATATTTTCTATTTTTATTAATATATTTTAATAAATATAATAATATTTATATCTTTTTCTATATATGGTAATACTTTAGTGATGCGGGTCTGAATATTAACTACAAAAGGAAATTTTTTTTTTTTTTTGTATGGTTAATTGACGAATGACAAATGATTTTTTAAGAAAAAAAAAAATTTAAAACAAATAATAATTATTTTTTCAATATGATGTCAAAAGAATGTCTACCAAAAGTGTAAAACTATCCTTTGACTATTTTGGCCAAGTTGCTATTATGACTAGATTTTAAAAGATCTTGAAGCTAAAAATGTAAATAATACATTTAGAGAGAGAGAGAATTTAAAAATTTAGATTATTTTGTTTTTGTAGTTAGGCTGAGTAGAAAAAAAAAATTTGATCCGTGACTCCAAAGAATTAACACCACCAATCATGGGTCAGGGCAGTGCCCCCATGCCACCCGACCCATGAGTGGTGATGGTAAAATTTTTACTTATATTGCTTCCCTCTCTTTAATATATATATATATATATATATATATATATATATATATATATATATATATATATATATATATATATATATATATATATATATATATATATATTTTAACTTTTATTTCCATTTTAAGCTTCAAAATCTTTTAAAATTAAGTCATAATAGTAACCTGGTCAAAATAGTCAAAGGACAGTTTCTCTTGTATTTGCATGGGGTATACACTTTTGGCAGACGATCATGTGATATCATATTAAAAAAAAATTTATTTTTATTAGTTTTACAATTTTTTTTTCACAAAATTGTCAATTTAACCATTAAAAAAAATCAGATCATTTCATTTTCATAGTTAAGCTTGGAAGGAAAAAAAAATATGGGTCCATGTCACTTAAGTATTACCCTATATATTAACTGTAAAATTTAGGCATCTTTACTGATGACCAACTAGTTTTATATATTTATACATCTATTTTTAATATCTTAATGTAATAATCTCTTCAATCTATAAATACTATAGGGGCAATATTTACTGCATAATTACTATTTTTTCTAACAAAAAATTTAATCTTAATAAATAGTAGTTAAAAAAAAAATCACTTACCATCATCAATATTCTATTTCTAAGAATGTGAATTACTCCAAGTAATTAAAAGCTAACAAGCCTTTTTTAAACATTAAAAGGCTATTAATTATGCCATCCTGGAATATATATATATATATATATATATATATATATATATATATATATATATATATATATATATATATATATATATATATATATATATATATATATATATATATATATATATATATATATGCTGTTACTTGACAAGCACAGTAGACTAATAAATTATCTTACCCTACTATACTTGTAACAAAAAATATTTTTTGGTTTAGTGTCTACAAATACATCTGACATTGCAAAAATTTTTATTTTTAAATCTTGGTAAGGTAGATCATAAATTTGATAACGAAATTTAATAATGAATCTAAGAATTTCCTTAAACTATGCTAGGGTTAACACTATATTACTGTTGATGTAGGGTAACCAGCAAATTATATATTTTATATATTCACATACATATTTTAACTACATTTTATGAAGCAACTAAATAACATTTTGTCTTTATTTGATTCCAGTTGAGGAATTTAAAACACGAGGCGAAAACATTCAAACACCATCTAGAAAAATGTCCGACAATTTTTCATTTTAGGAGTCAAATGTTTACAGAGTGCAACAGAATTTTAAAACTCCTCAAAAGCAACGAAATAATAATAAATTTGCACTATTTTTTATTTTTACATGTTCTCACAACACTCTTAAACAATGTCTTTTCGTTTTAAATAAATTCGATAACTGAAACTTATATAAAACTTTGAAATTAACAGGACATGTCGCAAAAATCCCATTGACTCCCATGTTATTTGAAGCCAATGTTATGACTCCTATTGTGACGTCATAAATCTTACACCCAGGCCTTCTAATTTAGACGGCCTTGCTATATCACGAAACCAACGAAACCAACTATCCCTCCTCTATGTACCTTCCTAAAATAAGGAATGTTATAGTTATAGTTTTGTTTTAAATTTTATTGACCGAAAAGGTGGAATTTTTTTTTTCAATTTTTTTTCTATAGTTGTTCAGTTTTGGGCTTATAACATTTTTCCTATAACTCTGGGAACAAATGTCTGTTATATGTTTTCGTTGCCAATAGAATTATGAAAACACATCTAAATTTCAAGTTATTCCGAAAAGTGGTTTGGCCCCGCCATTCATTTGAAAAGGGTAAAATTTCCCTAAAAATAAAACTTTTTAGCAGTTATAGACTCAGAAAAACGCTAGAAATGGACTTTTTTTCACCAGGAAAAAAGCTATATACACTGAAAATTTCAAGAGAATCGGCTGAAAATTTAAAAAAAAAAATTTGGATTGTCCCCTCAAGTTTAATTTGACATTTTAACCCCGGCAGGCAAACCCCGGTTTTCCCTGATTTTTAATCGGGGTTAGCCGGGGCCCCGGTCGGTTCATATATATATTATATATATATATATATATATATATATATATATATATATATATATATATATATATATATATATATATATATATATATATATATATATATATATATATATATATATATATATATATATATATATATATATATTGCTGACTTCTTTTCCAGAAATGGTTTCTCGTTTGGAAGAACTTTGTGGAATTCAAATGGCCATTGAGCTTGCAAACAAATTAGAGTTCGAAAAGGAAATTTTAAGACTGCCAAATCTTGATCTCTATCGAAGTTTGTTGAATTTTGGATGCGAACCGTGGTTTGAAAATATGAAGAAAGTATTAGATGCATTGGGGAAATTGCCTTTTGGATTGAGAGGAAAAATGCCAATACCTGTTGTTATTTTTTGTCTATCTCAGCAATCTGTAGAATGGGCAAAATTTAAAAATGAGGAATTTGGTTTGCCCTTCGATTATAGTTGTTCCTTTTGAGGTTAAAAAAGAACTTCTGAGGAAGTTCATTTTTTTTCCTCAGAAGTTCTTTTTTTACCTCAAAAGGAATACTTCATGACGAAAAGGCTTCAAGAGAGATTTTAAAGGACACTGAATTAAGCCCTTCCCTTAAATTTTGTATAGCTTGTCATTACTGTTTGTCTGATGTTATTCCTGTTTTATGGGAGCAATTACCAGAAGACAAGAGACCCAAACTTAAAAATAAGGTATTTGAAAATGGTTTTTGTATCGATGGGCGCAATAAGATGGCCGATTTATGGTCTTACTTTTTGTTGGGAGAACTTGAAATTATAATGGAATGAAGGAATGACAGTTTTTCATTATACAAATTTAAGAAGACTTTTGACAATGAGCCATATAAAAACTGCAGTGATGTGGCATTCAAAAAGTGCTTTGAAGAGCTGAATGAGTCAGAAAAAGAGGAGGCCATGATTTTTGCTGTAGATAAGTTGACAAATTTCCTAGGTAATATGAGAACTTTTGAAAGAAACAAAAGTGATACTCCTTCTCATTTGTTTCCTCTTCAGTTGTTTTTACCATTTCAGAAATATCTTGAAATGGCAATATTTTTGCTTCGCCATTTAGATGAGAGGCAGTTAAGGGTGTTCTTCGAGCCAGTTTTGTTGCATTATGTATTGTTTCATCTATTAAGTTGGCCTTATCAACACATGTTTATAGATGTAGTGAGTCAATTTTGGGAAGTGTTACCGAAAACTGGATTTTTTTACTTCTCTACAGGATAGTGACTTTAATAAAAAATAAATCGTCTTCTAAGTTATGTGATTATCAAAACATTTTGAGAGATTTTTGGATTCAAAGTTCTCCATCTTTAAATAAGTTTTTCTTTCGCTTGGAAGGAATAAATAAAAGAGATATTCGTAATGTTAATGCGTTTACTTACAAAGAGATGCATGATTATTTTATAACTTCCCTTCATTCAGATTTTAAACATTTAGATTATATGTTCTCG
>SEYY01001397.1:22500-29493 GCA_009176605.1 Armadillidium nasatum | reverse complement strand
CCCAACTTCTCCTCCAGAGGTTTCAGCTGGATATATGGGCCTTCAGTTTCTGAAATATTTAGAAATGTATCAAGACCTTAAATCTTTTTTTAATTTTCATTTTTTATGTCAGTGTATTGAATATATATATTGTGTATAAAATTTGTATATATATATATATATATATATATATATATATATATATATTATATATATATATATATATATATATATATATATATATATATATATATATATATATATATATATATATATATATATATATATATATATAGTATATATATTATATATATATTATATATATATATATATATATATATATACTATATATATATTATATATATATATATATATATATATATATATATATATATATATATATATATATATAAGGGCTCTTTCGGCAGGTGCCAGATTTAGCTACCTCGAAAAAATCTGGCAACCTGACCCTAACAGTCTTTTCTGCATTTGCGTGCAATCTTGCATTCTCAGGGACCTTCCTGACATTTTTTTGTCGGTTCAAGGACCCACGCGTACCCCCAGATTCGAACCAATTTCAGTCAGACTGAACCGCAAAGAAAATGGTCAGGAAAGGGAGTGAGGTGAACGCAGCGATTTTGCAAACTCAGGCAACTTCCTGATACCATTTTTAGGGGGTTCACGGGGCCCCCATGGCGGCCCCTTCCCCAGACTTGAAGCCAATGTCAATGGGTTGAACCCCCCAAAATGGTGTCAGGAAAGAGCTTGAGGTCAATTTGAGCGGAGTGATTTGCATTGCAAATCAAAATCCCGTTAGGGTCAGGTTGCCAGATTTTTTCGACGTAGCTAAATTTGGCACCTGCCGAAAGCGCCCTTTATACTGCTTATATATATATATATATATATTATATATATATATATATATATATATATATATAATATATATATATATATATATATATATATATATATATATATATATATATATATATATATATACAAAAGATGCTTAAGTTTGTTCCAAACTATAAAAATAACTCATCTTAAATGGGTCCATTTCAGACTCAGTCCCATCACCTTCAGTGCCTTGATGTGGAGAAGTAAAATTCGATGCAATATTACACTTTATTTCCTCCAATATAATCATCTTGACAGCTACGTACCACTCCAAGTTTAAAGTGAAGGTGCTGGGCTGATGTCATAAGCAAATCAAATTCATCAAAGATATTGCTGAACATCGATTCAAGGCCTTTTTCATTCCCTTTGTATGGCTTTGGTTGCTTTAGCAAGTAGTTGACTAAGTTTTTGGCATAGTTAAATTTTTGCATCTCTCGTTGCATTTCCACGAGATTGTCCTTGAGGAGAAAGAGGTTTGGAAATAGAACTCACGCGTACGCATTCTTCTCATCCTGCAACATATAACATATAACAGCAGTAGGTGTCATTATTCCGATGTACTCAGCTATTGCCTCTTTATCAGTTTTATTAAATACTGGAGGACAAGTCTTTTGTTCCATACAAATGTTGTTGATTTGTGTCATGCTACCATCAAGGTTCTTAAGCAGGTCTTTCATAGAATCGTATAGGAAGTTCCAGCGAGTAATACTTGGTGTTTTAAGCTTTGTTCCCAACTCTTCTTGATTCTCGCAGCAGTTGTAGTTTTTTTATTTTGGCCATTCCACAATGCCTGTGCGTTGGCAAGTGTCTTATTAAATGGATCCTTGGCACCAGAGGACCAGCGAGGAACTTTCGAAACATCCCTAGTAGCCAAGATGTTTAATGTCAGTGAAATGCAATGGTGATGTTTAAATAGGCTAAGGGCATCATGTTCTTCAAGCAGATTTTCTAGCTGAAAAAGGATTTGTCAGCAGAACCTCTGGGTCACCAATTTGCTCCATCTCTTCAGGAGTAATCACTATCCCTGGAATCGGTACCTGCTCTTCTTCTTTTCGTCACCCGTTTCTGCATGAACATCCACCCGAAAGGCTGCACAGAAATTTGCACCGTTATCTGTTGTAATGCAGACAACCTGAAGATAAAATTTTATAATTTAGTAGTTTCCTTTTTAATTTGGATATACATTTTTTTCAATATTACGTTATTTCATATTGATTTTTATTGACCTTATGCACAATGCCAAATTGCTGATGGATATATATCGATATTGATATTTTTTTCAATAGTATCGAAAAAATATTGATGATATTTTTCAGTCGATATATTGATATTTTATCCTTAATATCGAATCAACGATTTATTTTTTTTGATTCTAAATATTTTCAGCAGTTTTTTTTTTTATAAAATAAAATTTAAGCAAAATGTGTGTACTTTTCAGGCGCGTCCAAATTGCATGATGGGGACATTTTGTCTGACTCAGGAGGAGAATAGGAAGGAAGGTCAGATCATATAAGAGAAGAAGTAGAGGTCCATAGGCATATTATAGGGGAAAAACAATTTTCATAAAATATACCTTATTGCGTATTTTACTTTTCAAATTAGATACTTATAAAAAGTAATGAAAGTATTCTATATATTACAGGACAATACTAGTTTTGATGTTAAGGTTAAATCTTTAATTAAATTTTAATTTAATCTGAAATTAGAAATGTTTAAGTTTATATACGAAGATTTTCTACTTTATTCGAAGTTTTATTCCCTCTGTAAAATCACCTACACTGCTAATTCAAGACCATGATTATATTTACTTTAATATATATATATATATATATATATATATATATATATATATATATATATATATATATATATATATATATATATATATATATATATATATAATAATAATATTTATATTAAACCGATAGTATCGAGGGCAATTTGAAATTTTTTAAAATATCAATTATCGACATATCGATATTTTTTTATATATCGGCATCCCAAGTTTAAGTTTTAACTTTTAATTACCTTGTACCTCATAAAAGTAATAAATTTGGATGATTAAATAAGAAAGAAACTGAAATATAAGCCCAAAATTTTTTTTTACGAAAAATGACAAAGCGCAAATTGGTAAGCGCTATTTTCAAAAAACTTGCGCAAAAGCGCAAATTATTTAGATAGAGCGCAAATTTGCACTCTTAAAAAAGTTGCTGAACGCAAAATGCAAAACCGCACATTTTCGAAATTTAGCTCAAAACGCAAAAGCGCACCTCTGAATATATATATATATATATTATATATATTATATATATATATATATATATATATATATATATATATATATATATATATATATATATATATATATATATATATATATATATATTATATATTTTTTTTTTTAAAGTTCACATCTCACGGGCATTGCCCTATTCGAGGAGAGGAACTTTCTAGGTAGTATATACCTTGGATCCCGAAGTGGGATCGAACCGGCGCCCTCAAGCACGTGAGTCAATCACTTTACCGTTTGAGCCACGGTAAAATATCAAATATGTATGTACTTTTTATATATATATATATATATATATATATATATATATATATATATATATATATATATATATATATATATATATATATATATATATGGTGTAATACATCAGTTAGGCTTGTATACCACGGCCATCTTCGGTCGTTCAGGTTAAATAAATCGAATTAGTTCTGTTAAATCATACTTATCGTGCACAAACATTTTTTTTTTTTTTTTTTTTAAAAAATATTTTACAATTTTCTCACCCAAAATTTCGACAAAGATTCCAAAAGTGTTTTCCTTTTTACGTACGTTCAGTAGTTTTTGAAATATGTAAGTATGTAGAAGTGCAGTCTGACCTATATATATATATATATATATATATATATATATATATATATATATATATATATATATATATATATATATATATATATATATATATATATATATATATATATATATATATATATTTTTTTTTTTTTTTTTTTTTTTTTTTTTTTTTTTTCTTTGGTGAGTAAAGACCAGAAGGCCTACTAATTCACCAAAGTTGGGGCAATATCGGAACTTAATCGTTAAACGCCAACGTTCCCCGATGCACGGCGCTTGAAGGTGCACAAATCAAAAGAAAATGGAAAATCAGATAAAGGGAATATGTTCCAGACTTTACCTGAAGAGTGACAGTAAGATTAGGCAAACCGGTTACGTCTAGGGTCTAAAAGTTGGACAGACAACGAATAAGACAGTGTAGAAAGGCGTGTTGCACGATCCCTTCTCAACAGAGAAATGATACAACGAGAAAGTTCTGAGGAGTAGTGTCCATTGTACTAGCGATAGTATTGAGTGAGTTACGTAACAGTTCGGCGGGTAGAAAGAGATTTGAAAGAATTAGTGAGAGCGGAAGAGTTGTCAAGATGAAAAGCCATAGACTCTATCTTGTGGGACCACCCCAGATGTGTGAAGCGTATTCCATACAGGAGAAAACAACATCCCTATAAAGAGAAAGCAACTGGACCGGCGTAAAAAAAAATCACAAAGGCGCAACAGAACACTCAACCACTTAGAAGCTTGTTTAGAAAGAGAAGTAATGTTATCCTTCCAAGAAAGTTCACGAGAGAAAGAAACACCTAGAATATTAAGGAACAGATGAAGGCTTGAGTTGTGTGTTTTCGAAGATGTTATAGTTATGTGGAAGATTGTGTCGAGGAGAGATATATAGGAACTGAGTTTTTGAGGCAATGAAAACAAGTTTGCTTTCTCTGCCTCAATTTGATATGCGAGAAAGATCAGAGGTCAATTGTTCCAAGGATATCATTCTAGCATCAAGTAGCTGTTGCGGGTTGGGGCGCCTTTCAAACTGAAAGGAGTAATGAAGGGTGGAGTCATCAGCATAGAAGTGGATAGGTAATGAACTAATAGAGAGAAGATCATTAATGAAAAGTAAAAATAGTGTTAGGGACAGGATAGAAAACTGAGGAGCATCACTATTAATAGATTTAAAGGATGAACGGTGGATATCTACGCAGCAGCTATAGAACGACCGGAAAGAAAATCAGAGGGAAAACCACATAGAGAAGGATAGATTCCTAAAGAGGGAAGTTTAGAAATCAAAGCTTTGTACCAGACCCTATCGAAGGCTATCGATATGTCCAGCGCGATAGCAAAGTATTCACCGAATTGCCGTAGAGCGGAAGACCAAGAGTCAGAGAGAAAGGAAAGATCACCAGTAGAGCCTTTCTTACGAAAATCGTACTTCCTATCAGAGATAATATTTGAAGAATTGTGATGTTTCAAAATCTTTTGAAAGAACTGATTGAAGAAATGGAGCGGAAGTTGGAGAGTTGAGAATGGTCCCCCTTCTTCGGCACAGGCTGAATTAGCGCACGTTTTCAGCAAGAAGGGAAGGTTAAAGTAGAGTGACAAAGACAAAATAGTTTACAAGGTGCAAGCACAGAAGCACAAGTTTTCAAAACCATAGGAGAGACACCAACAGGACCGTACGTCTTCTTAGTGTTAAGCTCTTAAAGAGAAGAAATGACATCTTTAGTAGAAATTACATTTGTAGGCATAAATGAATTTGAAGGAGTTGAAGAAGGCAAAACGGCAGTTGTGCAGTCGGAAGATGCTAGAGGAGGGAAAGAGGAAAAAGAAAAGTTAAAGCTAACATTTTTTGGGGGGGCAAAATGCCAGGAATGGAGTGAAGAACCAGAAAGATTATTGCATTTCCAACCAAGTAAAGAGTTTTTGGTGCTGTGGAGAATAGATTTTGTACGATTCCAGAATGGAATATAAGTTGAATGAGTTTCTGGAGTATGAAGACGACGATAATTCCTGAACGCCGCAACCCTGCGACGAATAGCACGAGAACAAAGAGAGTTAAACCAAAGTTTCGTGAGGCTTAGTAGAAGGAAAAGAATATGGAATGTACGCCTCCATACCAAGGAGAATCACTTCAAATAAATTATTTAATCTATTACAAAACTCTGATGTAGCATAAGCTTTACTGTCGAGCTTATGAGGACCTTCAATTAAAGTTAGCATCGAAATTGCAACAGACATCGATGAGCTGAATACCAGAAAAGCTAATTTCACTTTCATTTTCCCTTTAAAAGGTGGAGCATAAATGTGGCTTTCAGTGATTTTTGGAAATGGAAAATTCATTTTTCTAAAATTTAATAAAAAAATTTTATATAATCCCATTTTACTTCCCTTCAGCAGTTTTAATTCAATATTTCTGAAGCATATTTCTTGTCGACTTTAGCAAATGCGAAGGATCTGCCAAGACGAATACTTTGGAATCTTCAAACTTAAAAAATGGTTGGTGAGAATTAACACCCAAATATTTAAAGAGAGAAAACAAATTAGATCCTTGATCTGTCGTAATACATAATATATGTAGGCCAGAATTCTTTAGTTCTTTCAATATATCAAAAATAATGTGCTTTAATTTCTTTGCGGGAGTAATATCAGAGAAATAAAATGACAGCCTGTTTCCAGTTGGATTTTGAACTTCTTATCATTGCCACAAGAGCGTTCTTAGCTAAAGCAGTACTTCTATAACCATAATCTGTAAATCCATATTGATCCATGGCCAATATGGTAATCTAATTAGTTTTTAAACTTATTTCAACAAAATATAACACACAAACTCTCTCATCTATATTAAGATTTTGAACTTTGGTTTTTAGAAGGGAAAATATGTCATTACAAATCCCGGGTTCCAACTTTACTGATCCAACCCAAGATCTTAGAGTACTTGGAACAGGTAATTTCAAATATGTCCTAAGGTCTCTATATAATTTGGGGCCTGCATAATACATAGACATAGCAAGAGATTTTTCTTGTTGAGAATAGGTCAACCTCTTTTTTTGAATTCTAAGCGAAGCTTCATTAAAGTGTAATCTTGTTTAGATAACTTACCTTCAGCAAAATTGCAAAACCTCCTTGGTTGTTATATTTTTTTCAGAGTAATTGCGTTTCTTAACGAGTTGCTGTGCCTTCATCTTAATCTCTTTAACTGTAGTCTTAGCTTTTTTTTCTTCAGTGTTACTGTACTATAACCTGGCGTGTCTTCTTTACCCATGGCG
>SEYY01001397.1:12500-15000 GCA_009176605.1 Armadillidium nasatum | reverse complement strand
TATTTTTTTTTTCAATTTTTTCCCCTTCATTTTTGTAGCGAATTTTACTTTCTACTTTTTTTTACATTGTTGATTTTATTTTTTGATTTTGAGTTTCCTTTCCCTCATATCAATTTTGTACAATTTTTTTTCAAACATTCTTTAAAATTACTTTTCATTTATATATATATATATATATATATATATATATATATATATATATATATATATATATATATATATATATATATATATATATATATATATATATATATATATATATATATATATATATATATATATATATATATATATATATATATATATATATATATATATATATATATATATATATATATATATATGATAAAAATTAATTGCGAATTTGAAATTTATATGGTTATCCTCAATTTCAACAAGTTAACACCTTTTAATTTTAGCAAATTTTAAAATTCTTTTTCATTGATTTTGAATATTTAATTTATTATTTACACATTTAGCTTAAAAGTTTCATAAAATTTTTTCAAATAAATATAATTTTTTTCTTTTTTCTTTTTTTTAAATATAATGCTAATTTCTTCCATAATTTAAGATTTTAGTATCTATTCATAACTGTTAATAGCTAGTTACTTACAGAAAAACCTACCTCTTGTTGGTGGTTTTTGGATAAAACAGGCAAGGGAGGTTGAGTTAATTGTTTTGCTATCAAAAATTTTAAAAATTTCTTTATTAGACAATGCCAAAATGAAGAAAACTTTCGGAGTATAAACTCGACCAGTAAACTTCATTTGTTAAAATTCTTCTCGACCAATCACATGACTTCAGAAGATGTAAGGGGTTGAGCATATCTCTCCTAGGTGGGTTCGAACCCTCAAGAATGGTCCATGAAAGAGTAGGATGTAGTGACCACGCCACTACCCCTACGGAGGGTGATAGAAGGAGGGGGAAGGGAGAGGGTATATATCCCTTCGGATGGTGTCGAACCTTCAAAATGGGGTTCAGGAAAGAGGTTGATAAAAATTGGGTGCTGTGGCTACGATACCACCCCCTAATGGACCAGGAGATAGACTAGACTTGCTACATTGCAGAAAATTGCCTCACGAAAGAGCGTGAGGTCGGCCTGATCGAGATAAATTTGCAATTGCAAATCAAATACCAATATGTTATTTTTGTGGTGGAAGCTTTCTTTACTAATATATATATATATATATATATATATATATATATATATATATATATATATATATATATATATATATATATATATATATATATATATATATATATATATATATATATATATATATATATATATATATATATATATATATATATATATATATATATATATATATATATATATATATGATAAACGGTATATATATTTCTATACATAAAAGCTAAATGTACTAAGACAAATCTCAACAATTTATTGGTGCTTAGTTTTTTATGATTTAAAACTCTACCCTCTATCAGGGTTTAGTGGAGGTTCCAATTTTTTGGTAATATTTTTATTTTTTGACCGAGTGAGTTGAAATTTTCAGTATAGATAGCTTTTTTCCCTACGAAAATAGTCCATTTGTAACGTTTTTCGAGGGATTAACCGTTTAGAAGTTATTTGGGGCCAAATGTTGAAAAAAAGTGAATAGCGGAGTCAAAACACTGGTTCACATGAGCTGAAAATTTAACTGAATAATCTTGGCCCCAATTTCTCGGTTTGTAGGAAGGGATTTTTGATATCACGTCTTGAAAAGAAAGTTATAAGCACTCAAATGTTTTTTTGAAAAAAAAACCACTCTTCCAGAGAAAAAAATATTTTAAAAAAATGCTTCCAAAAATTTTTTTATTTATGGATATTGTTTAGAGGAGGGATAGGTCTACAACTTTTATTTAGAGCTTTATTAAATGCTATTTGTTCGAAGAAAGATATAGCCTGTCAAACCTTTGGGATTTTTGAATATTGGTCAAAAATGGACCTTCCTTGAGGGCTAAATCTCGGAAAAAACGATTCGGATCGAATAATATATAGAAAGGAATTTGTAGCCTCATTACTCCTCTAAATACCTACTAAAAATAATTAATGTAGTATTTGTATTATTGTTTTAAAATATTTATTTACGAAAAGGTGATTTTTTTTTTTTTTTAATTTCATTTTCTAGATACTGGTGCAGTTTGTGCTTATAAAATTTTTTGTATAAATCTAGGAGCAAAGGTCTGTTAAAAGCTTTTATAGCAAATAGACAAAGGAATTCACATACCAATTTTCAGTCTAAAAACATGTTTGACTTTGCCTCACCGTAGATTTAAACATACCTCATTTTTCCGAAATAACTTCTAAACTTTAAATCAAAAACGTTAGGAATGGAGTTTTTTCATCTGGAAAAAGCTATCTATATTGAAATTTTCAGGAGAATCGGATGAAACTTTTTATTTTTTTTTTAAAATGAACCCTCCCTGAAAAGCGAATAGAAGCATAATATGAAATTTAAAAACATAAAATAAAATAAAAAATATTATATAA
>SEYY01001396.1:62500-72500 GCA_009176605.1 Armadillidium nasatum | reverse complement strand
AAATTGAAATAGTTTACAAAACTGAGGTTGCAAATAAACTGTATAACAGGTACATTAGGTCCAGTGTTAGAATATTGTGCACAGGTTTGGGCTCATTTAAATATAAAGAGTACAAGATAGAGCAGCAAGGAGAATTAATGATTTTGAGGGTAAGAGCTATGAGAAGAGGCTGAAGGAATTAGAAATATTTTCAGTAGAAAGTTCAACTCTAGGAGACATGATGAAAATACACATTTACATACTGTGGAATGTGAATATATTTTGAATTTAAACATCATATATATATATATATATATATATATATATATATATATATATATATATATATATATATATATATATATATATATATATATATATATATATATATATATACACAATTAAAAGATTACTTTTGGCAGCTTCCGTAACTTCAGAATCTTTTTTTTATATATTTTATATATATTTGTCTTCGGAGGCAGATGACTATGGGGGGCTATGACCCGTGAGTGTCGATATATTTTTTTGTGTTTAAATGTGGTTTTAATGCATTTCAACATATTTTGTCTTTATATTTTCAATATAGAGGAAATGCAGAGATGTCATGGTGAACTCAGCTATAATCATTTACCCAAATTTGTAATTTTACTTAAGGATTTAAGACTAAAGCAAAGATTTCCCAATAATAATTTAGATTAAATGGTATAAAAATAAAGAAAAATAAGTCATTTAAATTATACTTAAATTCTAAATGTTTATTCATTTACAAGAAAAAAAAAAAAAAAAGGTAAAATAAAAATATATAAAATTATAAAAATATAAAAAAAAAAAAAAAAAAAAAAAAAAAAAAAAAAAAAAAAAATATAATATATATATATATATATATATATATATATATATATATTATATATATATATATATATATATATATATATATATATATATATATATATATATATATATATATATATATACACAAAATTGAGTCCCTCTTCTAAGATTAGGTTATTTCCAAGAAACTTTGGTGGCAACCTTCTGTAACATGGAAAAATTTATGAAGGCATTCCTTGATGCTAATGATGGTAACTTCCAACACTTGTTGTGATGTCAGTACAATTCTCACACACCAAGGTTTTATTTATAGCCAATTTTATTAACTTATGACTAGTACTTTCATATTTATAAGCTCATTTCTGGGGCTGAGAGTAAGTGAGACACCTTGTAGTATCTTTAGAACATTGATTTAGTTATACATTAATACGTATGAAATTTAGTGATATAGAAATGTTTTTTTTAAAACTCTCTCTCTCATATATATATATATATATATATATATATATATATATATATATATATATATATATATATATATATATATATATATATATATATATATATATATATATATATATAGAGAGAGAGAGAGAGAGAGAGAGAGAGAGAGAGGGCTTATATAGCCTCCATATGCCATATTTTAGCCCTACATAGGATTTCTGTAAAACAATTTTTCCCTATTTTTATTTTGAAAACATCCACATTACCCCACATCAATTAAAAATTTATAATAATAAATATAGTTATAGACATAGGTTTATATCAATTAAAGCTATTAAAGATTTTGCACCAAACTTGCATCCTTAGTAACGTTAAATCTTGAAGACAAGTCTATATTTTTGTAATTTAGAAAATTTACTCCCTTATCATAAACAGAATCTTCTTTTTTATTTGTTAAGGAATGTAAGCATTAACTTTTATAATTTTTGATGCATTTGAGTTTGTCAGAACTTATAATTTATGACACAAATTATTTAGGTTGTACATACCTTTACCACAGTAGAGTGAAAAGCACGTATAATTTTTCTAAAGTAAATTTATATTTTGATAGCTTTATTTATTTTCAGCTTACCCCCATTTTTTGAGAAGTGATGAGCAGAAAATTATTCAAAAAAGATTTTTTTATTAAAATAAGCTAAAAAAAAAATACTATTTGGCTCCTTTTGGCACACACACAAAAGAAAAGAAATGTCAAGCATGGATCGAAATTGCAGATTTTGCTAAGAGTGTGTGCCTCATTCCAAGAGACAAAGAGTGGACTTTGGCCAGAGATGTTTTGTGGCAAAATATTAAAAAAACAACAATGGTAAGTTGAATCACTTTTATTTAGATAAAAAGTAAGAATTTAGGTTGAGATAGGTCATCTATATCTATATTGCTTTGAGTATCATGTGTTGTTTTCTGTTTATAAATTCTGTTCCTTGTAATTGTCTACACACTCATATATATATATATATATATATATATATATATATATATATATATATATATATATATATATATATATATATATATATATATATATATATATATATATATATATATATATATATATATATATATATATATATAATAAAGAGTAAAAAAATTATTTTTTTTCTACAAGTAAATCATTGCTATATTGCTAATGGCTTGGAGTATTGCATCTAGCAACTTGTTTATGAATATTTTAATGGATTCAGAAATTTGTATATGGATTTTTTTTTTTTTTTTTTTTGTTAGTTAATGTTAATCTTTTTTTCCAGGCTAAAAGAGACTATCACCAAAACAGTGAAAGGAGGAATGGGAAACTATAGAGGTTGATGAATTAGTCTTAGATATTCGAGGGAAGGAATCTCCCTTTATTTGTGGTCTTGGTGTTATAGAAAACATGTTATCAAGAGAGTGTACGAGTTCTGTAAGTGGTGTCTCCAACTTTTTTCCCCAGCGAACATTCATCATGTAAAAGTTGATGTTAACGAAGATCCTGAAATAACTGATGACTCTCCAGAGCCTGTACCTCATCAAAGTTGTCAGCATGGTATGTTTTTATTTTTCAGTGGTATAATGTGATTCTATTTGATTACCAACTTTGCTAAATCAATATTATTATTTTATGGGTTTAAATTTCTGCAATGTACAAAAATCAATAATCTTTACAATAGAGAAGACCAATTGCCCAAAGCAATATATATATATATATATATATATATATATATATATATATATATATATATATATATATATATATATATATATATATATATATATATATATATATATATATATATATATATATATATATATATATATATATATATATAACCTCTGGCGGGCAAAAAGGCCAGAGGCCTACTAAAATTTTGACCAGATTTTTTTAGAAAATCGGAAAAATGGGTCAAATCAGAGGCCAACATATCCTGATACACGGCGTTTGAAGGTGTGTAAACCATAGGAAATTGGGAAAACAGATGAAGGGTGAGTTCCTAACTATACCAGTACAGTACATGTAAGATTGAGCATAGCAGTTAAGTCTGGGGTCAGAGAGTTGGACAGAGAAACGAAGAGACTGTGTAGAAAGACGTGTCGCACGAGCCCTTCTCAATGGGGGAGGTATGAAATGAGTTCAGAAGAGTAGTATCCATTGTAAAAGTGATAGTATAGAGTGACGCAACAACTCGACGGGCAGAAAGAGATTGGAGAGAATTAGTGAAAAGTTAATAAGATGAAAAGCCTTAGACTTCACCTTTTAAAGTAGAACTGTATGAGTGTAACCACCCCAGATTTGCGAGGCGTACTGCATACAGGGGCGAACAACACCCCTTCAAAGAACAAATAATGAGTGTGGTGAAGAAGTTCTGAAGGCGTCTTAGAATACACACACACACTCTATATATATATATATATATATATATATATATATATATATATATATATATATATATATATATATATATATATATATATATATATATATATATATATATATATATATATATATATATATATATATATATATATATATATATATATATATATATAATATTTGAGATGAACTAATCTCCAAAATTAGTAAAATTATTTTATGAGAAATGTATTTTATTTTATTTGATTTCATAATTTAAATATTATTTGAAATCTTTACCTGACAACTTGGGTCTGATGTAATTTTTGGTTAGGGAATGTTTAAAGAGACTGGGTGGAACCAATAATGAATATACATATTTTTAAGAATACTTTGAATGAATTTGGTACTGCATTTGTATGTTCTTAATATCTGAGTGATTTAATATATATATCAAATAATATTTTTGATATATTAGAATAAAGTGTTAATTTTTGCAGTGAGTTTGATTGCCTTGTAATGCTTATGTTAACAAGTAGAATTGAAATGATATTTTATTGATATAATTTTCATATTTTCAGGGGAAAAGACGAGAAAAAGGTCCACCACACCAAAGCTTTTAAAAAGAGATGGTGATCAGCCTCATTCTGAAAAGGACAAACTCATGAAGGAATTCTTTAGGGTGAAAATATTTAAAAGACAAAACTTGAAACCAAATTAGGTCTTCCTAGATCTGAATTTACGAAAGATCTCTCGGATGATTCTATGACGGGATCTACATCAAATGTACTTGATGATTTGCCAGGAACTTCTACTCTTCTAGTTAATGGAGAATACGAGTTAGATAGAGAGAAATTTTATATTAAAGAAGTTTAAATATATGTTAAATATTTTTTAATATAGATAACTATTATATATATATATATATATATATATATATATATATATATATATATATATATATATATATATATATATATATATATATATATATATATATATATATATATATATATATATATATATATTGCGTTTATTTGAAACTTAGGAATGTTAGAGAAAGTGTTAATTTCTTAATTTTATTCGTTGGCTACATTTATATTTAGAAAAATATGAAATACCATATTATATTTTTACAGTACCTATATCCATGATAAGAGTAAGTTTTATTTTTTATTTTTTTTTTATTAGTATTTTAATTTGTAGAATTTGTAATTTTGAACGTTAAAAAATAAATTTTTGAGGGCAAAAATGTAATTTTATTTGCAACTGTGAAATAGCATTTCTATTACTCTATATATATATATATATATATATATATATATATATATATATATATATATATATATATATATATATATATATATATATATATATATATATATATATATATATATATATATATATATATATATATTGTTTCTTTTTATGTCTACTCTGGTTGGCAAAGGCCGGAGGCCTACCAATATCCACCATAGTTAGGGAGCATTCGGAATCTGGTCGCTAATGGCCGACATCAACCGATACACGGGTTTTAAAAGTGTGAAAGTCAAAGGAACTTGGAAAACAGATAAAGGGAATGTGTTCCGGACTATATCAGTAGAGTATATGTAAGATTGAGCGAAGCGGTTAAGTCTGGGGGCGAAAAGTTGGACAGAGAAAGGATGAGACTGTGTAGAAAGTCGTGTCGCACGAGTCCTTCTCAATGGAGGAGGTATGCGACGGCGACACACACAATTCACTCACTCGTATAGGCACAGAAGAAGACAATCTGATGAGTAACCTACACCCACAGAGTCTAATACGGAATGACAGAAATGTACTATCCTTTTCAATAAATGAAAGTATGCTAATGTTCAGAGAGATAAGTCTTTAACATCTGCTTTATTGTTTATATTGTGGTAGAGAACTCATACCTTAAATATTGCTGTGTAATTCCAAAACACCCTGTGTATATATATCCTATGCAACTGAAAATGTTTTTAAAAAAAAATTAGAGGTAGAGGAACCTTTAGAAAGAAAATAAAATTCGCTTTTAATTTTAAATGAAAAAAACTTCTACTCTAATTTTGTTAATCACAAAAAATCTTTTGATAAATTGGCAGAATTTTGAACTATAGTAGAAATTGCTAATTAGGCATAATTTAATTTCTATTTCCATATGATTTTTCACTGTTTTGCATTCATTTACACAGAATAAATTTGAAGACTACATTTTGAAAATGAAAAATATTTTGTATCTTTATTTTGATCTAGTTTATAATTTTCAAAAAAACATGCAATAAAACAATCATCATTAATTACTGTATATATGGAAAGAATGTAAATGAATGTGACAAAATATCAAAATAAGAGGAATAAGGAGCAGAGACAGATACACTGAGGTTAAATTAATAGGCAAAGGAAAATATAAAATTTTAATTAGATGTAAAAAAAAATCTCAGAAACAGTACCATATAAGAGTAACATAATATGAAACAGTAAGGAGTTACCAGAGACTCTCTCAAGGACTCTCCAAGCATAAAACATAGAAATAATTCCTTTAAAGAAGACTATAAAATTTTTGTAATTGACAAAGTGTTAGGAAAAAATTTATACAAATCACACAAGTTACTTTCCAGACCTAGTAATTTATACATCATATATAATAATAAAATGTTACCATTATAGTTAAGATACCAACCATAACAATAACCCTAATTCGGAAGTGTAATTTAAATTTTTTTTATACTTAATATAATTAGTAATATGTAAAAATATAGTAGATTTACAATATTAACAATGCGATTGTTTGCAAAATATTTATGAGGAAATGTTATACACTAGAATTCCTAAAAAATAAATCCAGTAATATCAAAACAGTCAATGGCATCAACAAATGATTGTCTTCATATGGATAATAATGAAAATAATTAAAAAAAATTAAAACTACTAACACAGCTAATAACATTCTCTATGCTACAACCTTTTCTTTTTCAATCACCTTTTACTTTTAAGGCAAAGTTATATTCTTGTTTCTTTCCTTGAATTCATTCTAAAAATGAAGATTTCCTATTTTCCTATCTCTTGAAATTTTCTCATATCTTTCATCACTGGACTGTCTGAAATATAAGTTTGGAAAAATGAAAGATTATTGTTATATAATATTACATTTTTTTCACACATATGTAAAACATCTATGAATTAGGACTGTCACTTATACCAATGTGTAAGTCAAAATTAATTATGTACATATATTTAATTCACTTAATCTTCTTGTTAAATAAATATAAATAACTAATAACTCTATCATATATATATATATATATATATATATATATATATATATATATATATATATATATATATATATATATATATATATATATATATATATATATATATATATATATATATAGGGACCGACCGGGGCTGGAATTTTGCCTGGGCCGGGGTCTTCCAAATTTGGTTGGGGCAGGGGTTGCCTAAAATTTGTAAAGAGGTCAAAAGCACTGAAATATTAGCTTAAAAAATTTGATATAAATTTAATTGAGGTTTATTTAATTATAAGGAAGGAGTAGACTAGCCAACATTCACTTAAATTAATGATTATATGCATTTTCTCAACAACAACAAAAAAAAATCATAAAAATACAGATTTTGTATAACAAAATTTTTTAAAAATGTACAAAAACTTTTGAATTTTTTTTTTCTGGTTCACAATAGTGATTCAACATGTTTACCTAGGTAAGATCCTAAGGTAAAGTTTGAAAAAATGTAAAATATAAAATTATCAATATAAGCTGTATGTATACATATCATTGTCATTTTATTGCTGTGTGTCAAACTTGAATCATTTAGCTGCATTATTTCAAAATTATTATTATGTTTATACTTTCAATCAATATGGTTAAAAGATCAAATTCAGAAATATGGGAGTACTTTACAATGTTTCAGGATAGGCTAGATCAAAACACAAAGATGAACATTCACTAGCAGAAAAGGAGCAGTCAAAAGAAAAAGAAAATATTAAAAAAAAAAAAAAAAAAATCTTAATTTTTATATTTTTTTGAAACTTTTTTTTACTATTTTTTTTTTTTTTTTTTTTTTTTTTTTTTTTTTTTTTTTTTTTTTTTTTTTTTAAGCATTTTTCTGAGTCTATAACGGTTTGAAAGTTATTTGGACCCAAAGTTGAAAAAAATGAATAGCGGGGTCAAACCACTGGTCAACATGACCTGAAAATTTAACTGAATAACCTTAGCCTTAATTTCTTGCATTAGTGGGAACATATTTTTAATATCAAGTCTAGAAAAAAAGTTATACACACTTGAAAAAACATTTGCAAAAATCGTACCTTTCTGGAGAAAAAATTATTTTAAAAAAAAAACTGCCTCCTAATTTTTCTATTTTTGGATATTGTTTAGAGGAGGGACAGGGCTACAACTTATTTAGTGCATTATTAAATGTTAATTGTTTGAAGCGAGATATAGCCTCTCAAACTTTAGGAATTTTTTTTAATTTGGTCAAATATGGACCTTTTTTGAGAGACTATATCTCAAAACCAACGAAAAGCTTCGAATAAAGGATAGAAAGGAATTTGTAACCCCATCCCTCCTCTATACATCCACCAAAAATAAGAAATTTTATAGTAGTATTTTTTTTTATTTATTTATTTTTTTTTTTGAAAAGTTTAAAAATTTTTTTTTTTTGCGATAGTTGGTCAGTTTAGGGCTTATAACATTTTTTCTATAACTCTGGGAACAAAAGATTGTTAGAAGCTTTTGAAGATAATAGAATTCTAAATATGCAGTCCAAATTTCAGGTCATTCCAAAAAGTGGTTTTTAGGTAGACCATTCATTTAAAAAAGGGTCAAATTTCAAAAAAAAAAAATTAACAGTTGTAGATTCAGAAAACTGATAGAAATTGCCTTTTTTTCACAGGGAAAAAACTATATACACTGAAAATTTCAGGAGAATCGGCTGAAAATTAGAAAAAAAAAATTTAAATTAGACTTTCCCTTTAATAAATATAATTTGACATTTTAACCCTGGTTTTTTCTTGTTTGTAGCCAGGGACAGTGCCGGTGCCCCAGTCGGTCCATATATATATATATATATATATATATATATATATATATATATATATATATATATATATATATATATATATATATATATATATATATATATATATATATATATATATATATATATATATATATATATATGAGAAGCATGACTAGTAAAGAAATTCAATACTGCTTTAAATCTTTAAGTTTTATTTATATATTATCTTATAAGTGTAGTTCTAAAAGAGTTTGCTAGTTTTTTAAAATTTATATTATTATAATTATTATATATATATATATATATATATATATATATATATATATATATATATATATATATATATATATATATATATATATATATATATATATATATATATATATATATATATATACCTTAAAATTGGATAAAATTAACAGTTCAGGGTAAAACTAACCACCCTCAAAAGTAAATTTTAATAAATATTTTATTTTATTTTTATGAACAAAACTTTATATTCTCGTATTTTGATTTTTTTTTTTTTTACAGATTTTAAAGTTGATCAAGTTAAACATTTTATTTAGAAAAATGTTTTGTATACTCATCATTTTGGTGCTGAGCATGTGGTTAGTTTTACCCAATTTCATTTTTTTTTTGTCAACTTCAATTTTAAAAATTTAAAAAAAAAAAGTAATTTACATATTTCCATATACTTTTTATTTATAAAAATAATTCAGAACGGTTTATATTTCTTAAAAAAAAAAAATAAATAAATAAATAAAAAATTCTTAGTTATATCATGTAATCCCAAATTTTTGCAACTCCGGAAAGTTGAAATTTTTTAACTTTTTGTTACTTTTACAGTATACGAGTATATATATATATATATATATATATATATATATATATATATATATATATATATATATATATATATATATATATATATATATATATATATATATATATATATATATATATATATATATATATATTAGTTTTAAAATATTTACCTAAGGTTGTTTAAAGCGTTCAATTATTTGTTGAATTCTAGCTACAGCAACAACTGGAGGGTGATTGTGACCAACTTCTTCTTCTTCAATTTCTTCTATTTTATTAGAATACCATCAACAACACCACAAACATGAGGGAATCCAGCTATAGCATGGAAATTGTTGAATGACATCAAAAGTATTTTGTGGCCATTTTAAAATGTATCAAATAATACACTGTTAACTGCATCTACACCTTCTTGTACACATCTCCCCACAGTCATTTTTGATACCCCATGCATATCTGCTATTCCATGATATTGACCTCCATTCCCTAGCCAAT
>SEYY01001396.1:52500-57500 GCA_009176605.1 Armadillidium nasatum | reverse complement strand
AGAAACCAGAAAACATTTCTTCAAAATCAACTATCGATCCAACAAGCTTTTCTGTTAGTGCATCAATGCATGATTTCTATATGTTAATACGTATTTAAATTTAGTGAAATTGTACTGACATTTCATCAATGTTGATTATTCTTACGTATTTATTCCGTTTTTGGATGATTTTGTTCGGTTTAGAGTATTGCAGATTTTCTTCAATGGAGGAAATTCGTTCTTGTACTCATCAGTCGTCAGTTCAAATAATGGTGGAGACAAATACGATCTCCATTCTTTTCATTCGCATCCTTATATATATATATATATATATATATATTATATATATATATATATATATATATATATATATATATATATATATATATATATATATATATGATTATTAATTATAGAGATTACTGCTTTTTTAATCAAGTAGATAATAAGTTCATCAATGAATGAAATCATTTAGTCATTTAATATTCTATTAACTTGATACAGTTATGAACCTTACTTCCAAATCCTTTTTCATCTGTTTCGACCATTTATTACTTTGTCACTAAACATCAATCATTAATGTGTACTGACTCGTATATATTTCATTCACATCAACTCTCTTTCTTCATCTCTATGTTGAGCACATACATCTACAGACAAAAACAACAACAACAACAACAACAACAACATCAACAACAACAGCAACATATATATTTCATCTAGTCTTTTTCTTCTTTTCTATGATCTTTCATGTTATAAATATACAAAACCGTTTTTCCTATTTTAAACTGTAACGACCAATCATTAGTTCTATTATAAATCAAATTTTATTTTTTCCATTAATTATTCTAACATTAGTCGTTGTATTTCCCTATTTTTATATAATCTCTTATGTATTTTTTAAACAAGAACTCTATCCATCCTTTCATGATATATATACATATATATATATATATATATATATATATATATATATATATATATATATATATATATTATATATATATATATATATATATATATATATATATATATATATATATTTTATTTATTTCTCCATCTTATCTATGATTGTACCTTACCTCTCTTGTTTTTCTTCCATGTTTTCTATTCTCTCTTTTGTATTTTTCTTCTCCTTTTCATCCATTCTTTCACCTTTTTTGTTCACTTCATCTTTCTATCATTTTTTACTTTATTCCTACATTGCATGTCCTTCAAATAATAAAGTTTAAGGAAGGATAATTACTAAGGAAGATCTTTTAGGAAGGAAAAGAAATTAAGGAAGAGAGTGTAAGTGTAAGTGTAAGTGTAAATGTAAGTGTAAGTGCAAAAGCGTTCTAAAAGAAGAAAAGAGAAATTTATTTTAAAAATCGTTTCGAAATTTTCTTTTCAAAAATAGAATGTGAAAAAATCACTAAAATTTCTGTCGCGAAAAAGAAAAATTATTTATCGACGAAATTATCAATATTACTTTCAGAATTAATTTGAAAGCAATTATAATAATAATAATAATAATAATAATAATAATAATAATAATAATAATAATAATAATAATAATAATAATAATAATAATAATAATAATAATAATAATAAAATAATAATAATAATAATAATAAAAATAATAATAATAATAATAACAATATATATAAATATTTATTTTTATAATTGTTATTATTATAATTGTTAATTGTTATTATTACTAATCTTATAATCTTATAAACAATATATATAAGATTATAAGATTATAAGATTAGTAATAATAACAATTAACAATTATAATAATAACAATTATAAAAATAAAAATAAAGATAATAATAATAAAATTGTCAGTAATAATAATGATAATAATAACAAACTAAAAATAATATTGATAAAAATAAATAATAATAATAATAATAATAATATAATAATAATAATAATAATAATAAATAATAATAATAATAATAATAACAATAATAATAAATAATAAAAATAATAATAATAAAAGAATAATAATAATAATAATAACAACAATAAAAATAATAATAATAATATTAATAATAATAATAATAATAATGAAAATTTCGCCTGGAATCATAATAAATAATTACTCTGCCCGTTTAACAAATTTAATATAAATAGTATTAAAAATTTTATTAATGATATTATAAAGTTTGTAAAATGTTTGACCACACATAATCTGTGGATAAGTCCGAGTGAAATTTCTTCTTCTCCGGCCGCTATTTCGAATAGATCATAACTCCTGCCTTCGAATTGAGTTCGTTCCGCTCCGACGAATTTGAGTAATAATAATAAGAGCACGTTCGTTAATTCAACCTGTTCGAGATAAGGGCTAGTGTTGATTTAATGGCATAAACTTAAATTGCCTCCAGTTCGGAAATAAGTTCTCTGTGAAATATATAATTTTTTAAAAATGTGCATTGATATACACAGCGATGTTTCATTTTTATTAACTTATACAGTGTTATAAATTAATAACTGTTTATGTAAATAAATTATTATATTTTTCTTTCTTAACTTAGAAATACTCAATTATTTGGCGATTTCCTTCCTATTTTTATTAAGTATTAAAGACAGTTTTCAATATTCTCTAATTTTTCTAAATTTATATAGTGAGAATTGTTTATTGTTAGAAATTCAGTTTATTAAAAACCAAAATAATGGTGGAAAAAAATAAACGTAAATTCATTTAGAATTATGCTATTCTCTTCATATATAAATTTCGTCTTTATTTTTCAAATAAAGACAATAATTAAATGATACAATAAATTGAATAAACATTTACACATTCGATAAAAGTAAAAGATTCTTTTCATCAGCCATAAATTAAAAGCTGGCGTTAAGTAAAAGAAAGATAAATACCAAAGCAAGTCAATATATATTTAAGAAAGTAAACTCTGTTCTCCGAGTATATCTTCATTATAAGAGGAAAAGTCAAATCTCTAATGTTATGAGTAACATAATTTAAAGCTTTAGAAGGCGCTTTCCTTAATGTTTCCCCTTCGATTTCGTGACTCACTTCATCTGTTATGATGGTATCGATCAAAAATCTTCGACACTGGAGCATTACTTGCATGTCCTGTCTGCATATCGAGGATTTAAAGAGAGCAGATGACTAGATATACTTTGTGGTAAAGCACGCTTCGTTCCTTCGCTAAGAAAGAAATGATTGGTATCTCTTCTCAGATTGTGTATTCGTCATAATTCTTCTTGCGTTTTAAAAACAAAGCAAAAGATCGACCCAAAAATGATACCTTTGTGTGTACTTTTCCTCCCTTTGTGTACATGTACACTTACTTGTCTGACAAATAAATATAAATATTTTCTTATCCAGTAATATATATATATATATATATATATATATATATATTATATATATATATATATATATATATATATATATATATATATATATATATATATATATATATATATATATATATATATATATATATATATATATATATATATATATATATATATATATATTATATATATATATATATATATATATAATATATATATATATATATATATATATATATATATATATATATATATATATATATATATATATATATATATATATATATATATATATATATATATATATATATATATATATATATATATATATATATATATATATATATATATATATATATATATATTATATATAATATATATAATATAATATATATATATATATATATATATATATATATATATATATATATATATATATATATATATTATATATATAATATATATATATATATATATATATATATCACCTTTGGTGGGCAAAGGCCAGGGACCTACTAATTTCCACCAGAGTATGGGAAATACCGGAAATCTGCTCAAGTTAAAGTATTAAAGACAGCTTTCTATGTTATATATTTTTTCTAAATTTATATAGCGATATATATATATATATATATATATATATATATATATATATATATATATATATATATATATATATATATATATATATATATATATATATATATATATTATATATATATATATTATATATATATATATATATATATATATTATATATATATATATATATATATATATATATATATATATATATATATATATATATATATATATATATATATATATATATATATATATATATATATATATATATATATATATATATATATATATATATATATATATATATTCATACAAATTTTATAGCGATAAAATTGAAGGGAGAATGGGCAGTTTAATGTGGTCATTTATTTATTTATACATTTATTTTTGTTCGATAGTGGGTAAACTTTGTATCTAACACCTTATGTCTTCGAGAATACATTTATTAATGACGAAAAGCCAGAAAGGAATAAAACAATTTTCGTGCTGACGATTTAAATTCTTCTAAAATCAAAGCCAAATGTCTTCTACATGAGGCTGCAGTTGTATTTAAGAGGGGAATGAATTTCAGTCAACGTTGTGGAAATCAAATATCTTAGGAGAATAACCAATGCACATCATTTCTTAATGTCAATGAAATGCTGCCATTCTTTGACGGAATAGGTGCGAAGGATGAAAATTTATAAATTCTTTAAAACATAAACAGGAAGTTTGTAACTTTATATCAAATTTCTAATTGGAAACAAAAAGAAAATAAATAAAAAAAAAATAAATAAATTATCGACCTTAAAATTTCACACAATATTCTTCCTAATAAACCATCTTTGCAAAGCACTCATTTAAAATTTCCATTAATTTTAATATCTTAGAGCGATCATTTCTATCGGTAAAAGAGTTCTCATAAATGGAAAAGTTTTTTCACGGAATTTAGTTATTTTTGACTAGTCAGTAGACCTACTGACTTTCACTTTACTAACTGTTTCATTAATCTTCTTATAAGACGGTATTGCAACGGTAACTGCATTTCAGTTCTCTTTCGGTAGCATAAAATTTTACTTTAATTGATTGATAGAACTGGTCTTTCTACCATACCAACCGTTACTCTCTTCAACTCTTCGGCCTCTAACTTG
>SEYY01001396.1:45000-47500 GCA_009176605.1 Armadillidium nasatum | reverse complement strand
TTTTTATTTATCTATTATTTTATTTACTTATTTATATATTATTTTATTTATCATTTTTTTGAGGGCAAAAATTCTTTTCATCTATTATGAATGAAAAAGTTGAAATTTTCTCTTTTTTCATTGTGTAAAATCCCAAATTATCAATTTAATAGCTTACCTAAAGAAAGAAAACTCAACCTGAAAAAAGAAAACTCAAAACTCTCGTTTTCATTTAAATGTCCTTTTGTTCCGTTATCATTCATCACATTCATCACATTCACATTAGTGTGTGAAAGAAAAATTAACTTTAAACATTCTTCATCTCTTCCTTTTTACACATAGTAAAACATCATTTGTCACTTTAATATTCCTTTATGGGTGACCAATATATATATATATATATATATATATATATATATATATATATATATATATATATATATATATATATATATATATATATATATATATATATATAATATATATATATATATATATATATATATATATATATTATATATATATATATATATATATATATATATATATATATATATTATATATATATATATATATATATATATATATATATATATATATATATATATATATATATATATATATATATATATATATATATATATATATATATATATATATATATATATATATATATATATATATATATATATATATATATATATATATATATATATATATATATATATATATATATATATATATATATATATATATATATATATATATATATATATATATATATATATATATATATATATATATATATATATATATATATATATATATATATATATATATATATATATATATATATATATATATATATATATATATATATATTATATATATATATATATATATATATATATATATATATATATATATATATATATATATATATATATATATATATATATATATATATATGCGAGTGAATGGGTTCTTGTGTATTGTCTCCAGAGTTCTCAAGAAGAAAAGATCATTTTAATTAAATAACTATTAAATGCATTTTTCTTCCAAGGATCAATAACATAATTTAAGGCAAAATAAAACATTCATTTAATTTACAGAAATATTTCCTCACTAATATTTTTTTTGATAGATTTATTACAAATATTTATGTAAGAAGTCAATTAATGCGTGTAATCGCACTGGAAAAAATGCAAAATGGCCGCCCATATAGAAACAAAGAAATTTTTGGTATTTTTATTTTTAATTTTAGTTTTTTTTTTTTTTTTTTAATATATATTATATTTATATATATATATATATATATATATATATAATATATATATATATATATATATATATAATATATATATATATATATATATATATATATATTATGTGCAAATTGATGTGTGCTTGTGTCATTTTGTCATGTAGATAAGTTCTGTGAGAAATGAAGAGAAACAAAAAGAAAATAGTTTTGAAAATGAAGACCAACAAAGAAGACGTTGAATTAAGAAACATTATTGTAATCTTCTTCTATATTTGATCTCGATCAGTATTACTATAACATAAGGATACACAAATTTACAATCTATAAGACACATTGACAAATGAAATTAAAAAAATAGTAAAGTATTCGATGCATTATCCTGAAATAATATCTAACAATGCAAAATCACATTTTTATTCAACATTTTTTAGAAGGTAATCGGACGTAATTATTAACGTATTGAAAACCATTTTATTGCAATTTTTTGAACTGAGGTTTGCTATTAACTTATAAGATCCTATAAATCATTATTAGTCGAGTAAATTACTTTAAAAAAAAGCAAATATAGTCGATTTTTTTACAAATAAATTTGTTTTAATTTTCCTCATTTTCCAAGGTAAAAAAAAAATAATTTCTGAAATGTGTGAAAAGAAAATAAACTTCTGATAAACTTAATAAACAGTTTAAAAGTGAAAGACGGCGAACTTCTTTCCATAACTGTGGAAACTTTGCTTACGTCACCAGAAACGATTATGCTTCAACTGATTTAACTTTTTTTATGGTAAATTCTATGACGGTTTGATAATTATTTAAATGTTACACAGATATTACAACTATCAAATGAACTTATTAATGTAATTCAGTAAATTTATTTTATTCTTTTATATATTATAATCCTTCTGAAAAAGAGAAATCAGTTTTTAATAACAATGAATAAGTTATAGTTTCAAAAATGTTCTATATATATATATATATATATATATATATATATATATATATATATATATATATATATATATATATATATATATATATATATATATATATATATATATATATATATATATATATATATATATATATATATATATATATATATATATATATATATATATATATATATATATATATATATATATATATATATATATATATATATATATATATATATATATATATATATTATATATATATATATATATAGAGAGAGAGAGGAGAATGTTTTTATTTTTTAGTTTATTTATTCAAATAGAATGC